>JAGDQP010021139.1:0-31185 GCA_022664845.1 Lepisma saccharinum | reverse complement strand
ATTTTGCGAAAATACATTGAAACATGAAAGTATGATAGCAATCCTGCTGTGGGTTGCTTCCTTGCAACTCTTTCCCAAAACATTGAACCAAAGGAACATTTATGAACTTGTTCCACAAAGCATTATTACTGTTTGCGTTATCTTCATGATTTTTTTTTTCGGGAAAGGAAAAAAAATATTTTCTTTCATTTCTAAAAGAGTCAAAGGAGCGTTACTTGATTGGAGGGAAAAGAATGGCGGAAGCTCCGAGATGATGAATTAGTCAAACGTGGTCCCTACAGGAAGTCTATTCATCACTCACCCCAGATTAACCTGACGTAGGAGAGAGAGAGCTTGCAGGATGATTGCCTGTGCTCAGATTGTCCCCTCCCACCCACCGTCTCGAATATGACGTTCTCTCTGGTGATGAACAGACTGAGAGGGCGAGTACCAGAGAAGAGAAGAGAGACGTTTTCGCCAGCTCAGCCAATCTCTTTCCGTTGCTTTTTTTTTTAAAAAAAAAAAAAGAAAACTGCTACTCGCTTTGCTTCTCCACCTTTTTCTCATTTACTTTCATTGCAAATTAAGATGCAGAATAAGAAATCGTATCACTATTATCGTATTTTTGGTCTATATACGAGTCAGCTTCAACACAGACATCGTCAAGGTTGAAAGTCTTACATATAAAACAGAAGTCGAGTTGCTCTTCAACAAAAGGATTTTTTTAAAAGCAAGATTATTCTTCTCCTTTTGTGTCAGTCACTTACATTCCAAATTATCTACACAGTAAAAATGTATACAGTAACATGTTCTTGTACACTTTAAAAGGGAACACTTCTGTGATTTTTCTAAATCTATTTTTATAGTTTGTAACGCACAATATCCTCTGGTAAACTATGGTCACTCATTTTTAAAATCCAAATTCTTCAATACATAGCGAGGTGCATTCAGGGGATTCGGAGGGTCTGGACCCCCCCCTTCCCGCCCTAAATTATTACTTTTTTTTTTTGTAAAAATACTTCAAGAATTTTAGGCAAAATTACAACAATTTTTCGTAAATTTCACACCCAGACAGGCCTTGGACGCCTTTCCCCTGAAGGCGTTGAAACCCCCCTCCGAAACCAACTTTGAGATACGTGCCTGAAATTTACTATATTACATGTAATTCATTCGGTTGAAGCAAAAAGAAGCTATCATCAAGGCCACCCGGGTTTATCCCTCGTAGCGGTAAATGTTTCTTCTTTTCTAGGCAATGAAAACATGATTATTGATAGACGTCCTTAACTTGGAAACATGTGTACATAATATTTTCACGCAGGCGAAAAAAAATATAGATATGATCATGAAATTAACTCACTTAAAATGCAAAATAATACTTATAACTAAATATCTTAACAGTGTATATTTTATGAGTCGTCGTGGCTCAAGCAGTAGCACGTCTGTCAATGAATCGGAAGGTCCGGGTTAATTTCCGGCCAGGACACTGGAGACTTTTCTTGCACTGTTCCCATGCCTGGTGCACTGAGATGCACTCAGCCTCCTATCAAATGACTACCATAATAGCCTTGGTATATCTGGGCATCTTTGAAGGTAAAGGCGGTCGTGCATGGAAGTGAACACTCCACCTCAGTTCGTGCCATAGGCTGAGAACATGTGGAATTCGTGCTAAATTCAAATTAATGGATGCTTTGAAATGGTAAATTGCAAGAGATTTTATAATTCAAAATATGCTCAAAACCCATTTTCAAACTACGCCCTTAAAAGATGTTGAGTTTTTTTTATTTAGAAATGAATTTTGAAAGTATTTTCCAACATTATTCTGCTATTTGAAGAAGTTAAAAATTATGAATTTGACTTTTTAATATATATATATATAAACCCGGGTTCGATTCCCGGTGGGGGCTCAAAAATTTCGGTGTTGACCCAGCATCGTGAGGACAATTGGGGAGCTGCTGTGAATAAAAGACAGTGGCGATCACAGTGAGAGCTTCGGCTCTCCTCTCCCAACCCGTCTGGTCAGCGTGGGAGCAGTAGACCAACTCCTCCCTTCGGGGAGAGGCCTCATCCACTAGTGGATTGAATATGGCTGTGATTTATATATATATATTTTCTGCCGTTCTAAAAGTAAGCAATCACAGATAATGTTTCTTGTTAGTAAGAAATTCGCTCTTTGTTTGAAAAGCTCGAGACTAATGAAGATAAAGGCTTTGTGCCGCAAGCTAATAACACAAAGCACTCTTTATAATTCTGTAGCTAGATATTCTGCTTTTATTCTTCACCAGCGTTACTTTTAAACTAACAACGTCTTCCTACCCTGCTGTGATCATCAGGGATATATGCCAAAAGAATGAAATGAGCGGGTGAAGAAGAGAAAGCAAGAGAGACCTCTCTCCTTCTGTCTGTCTCTATGCTGAGGAATATAATTCTTTTCTGTCTCCGTTTCTCTGCTTCCCCAGTTGTGCTGCTGCCACATCGACCGAACCGTCAGCAGATCGATAAAAAGGTCTCTCCTCCCCTTTCTCCCAAGTCTTTCGTAGGAGAACGAAACGAAGGTAAGAATCTCCGTCAATTGCAGATTTAGCCGGAACACTGCGTCATTCTTCTGCGCTTGCGTAGAGAGGAGAACACTCGCTGTATCTCTCTTCCTCTCTCTCTCTCGCTTTCTTTCTCTTTGAAGAGAAGATGAAAATGCAAGAGGGGGAGATAGGAGGGGGAAACAAAATGGAGATTCTCTATCTCCGTTTTTTTATAGCCAAAACATGGAAGATGTATTAGGACTGGGAATGGAATAGATAGAGAGAACGTTCAAGACCCAGTGATTTAGTGCATAGACAAAAGATGCAATTCGTTATGTGTTTATCCACTGAAACGCAAAGTTGATATAATTTGATAAAGTTTATTATTAAATTACTTTTTCTCCTGTGCAAATGTCTGTGAAAATAATAGAAATTTCTAGAGATGAGACATGTCTAGATTACAGAAACTGAAGCATTAGTTCACAACATGATGTAACATTCTACGAAGGTTTGAAAAGCATGGAATGATTATAAAAGTAACGAAAACCCTAAAAAGGAAATGAGTAATTGGAAGAAACTACAATTAAACATGAATATTTTGGAAGGTAAAAGAAAGTGGATTTACAAATAATAGAACTGGAAAACAAATCTGGTTAGGATATATGGTTTACGCAGAAATTTTACTGTTATAAAAGCATATTTTTTTCCACATCAAAATAGTCATTTCACGTAACCTTTTCCACTTGCGATCACTATATGAACACTAGACTGCATTAATAAGCGGTCAGTTGTCACCAAAGCAATAAAATAAATGTGAAAACAAAACGACAAATTAAAGGAACTAGTTTAACAAAATATAAAACATAAAGACTCTTCACATTCTAGAAAATAAGGTTCCACAATTTGAAATGTAGCAGGCTTGTGCAAGAAGTTAGATATATTTTAATATGTAGAGATGATTTTGATTATTTTAAATTTTATATATAGCTTTTAGACATCTGAGGTTCAGGCCGGGATAAGGAAGCGGAAAAGATGCTGGAAAGTGTTGACCAGAGCCTAAGTTGAAGGTACTATCCTGGTATTTTCTTGATGTGACTGATGAAAAACCCTGGGAAAACCTTAGTCGGGATAATCGGCCGCTGGGATTGAACCCACGACATCCCTACGCTCTACCACTGACCCACGGCCATGTAGAGATGATGAGAAAAATGTACGTAAAAGTTGGTTAAATGACAACAAATTTGAGATTGTGAAGTCACATACCTTTCTAAATTAGATTTTTTTTATCTGACAGACAAGAACTCTAATACGTTGTACTTTGTTTCATAGATTTTTTTCACGATAAGCTCAAAAGTATAAGATCGTATCTTATCTTAATGTTTAAAATAACTAATTACACACAGTTCAAGTTGTGTACGAAATACTCTGTATCTATGATTCCTGCTTTTCTGTAAGTCTTTCTGCGAAAGAAAATGTCTGAGAGATAATTTGATAAGAAATACTCTCTGATTGACATTATACTTGTGCATCTAAATTAACTAAATAATGAGTATTGTGTTGGAAAATTACTGAGTATTGATCGTAGGGGGCTAGAAACCGTTATATAATGTTGACCATGGGGGAGGGGGAGGGGGGAGTTTCTCCTTACCTGAATTCCCAAGATCCGCAATATTAGAATTTAAATCAATCGAATAAACAATTCGTTTCATTAATTTACAATTCAGTTTGTATTTAAATCCACATTTATAATTTTATTAAGAAAAACCCTCTATTAAAACATATCGCAAAAGGTCAGCTGCGCTAGCGCATGTGTTCGTGCGTGCGTGCGTGCGTAGGTGAATTTCTGGCAAATGAATGTGTAGTATTCTAAGAACCCTTTGATAGTTTAGATCGCATAAGGTCTAACGAGTGGCAGTGTAGTGTAAACCACAGAGATGATGGGAACTCCCTCCCTCTGTCGGTTTCCCCCTTTTTTTTATTCTCTATGCTAATTACTAACATTTTAAGTGAACAGATGGTTTTATTGAACAGATGGATTTCTCGAAGGTAATTACAAAATTGGACGAGTAAGCAACTGAAATGGTAATTTTCCCAACGATATCATACAATATATAATATCATGTTCTCTACAAAACTATATGATATACACTTCTTATGTATTTTATAAGCATCTTTCGCACCTCCAATGAGCCTTTTTGATTCGTATTTCACCATTAATCACAATTTGTAGAAACCCATGTAATTCTCCGACCGTTTGCACATAATTTACAATTAAGCACAAAATGAACATATTTCCTGAAAAGAAATATGCAAAGAGTGCAAAATAAGTGTATTATTTTTTACAGTGTAGAAAACTCATAACGTTTGATTTCTTTAATATTATTATACTCGACATTTTGAGAGTTTGACTCCCGACAGGTAGGGTGAAGAGGCAGAGATTAATGTTTGAAAAGTAGGGGATAGGGAAGGGTAAGTTGCAATGTTGCCATTTTACCTGCATCGCTTTCTTCTGTGTAGTGTGAGCGTGGTCCGAAATTAATGTATACTCTTTTCCACATTACTATGTGGTGGAGCGTAAGGAGAAAATGAAGTGAAATTTGGCAACGCTGTATACAACGTATACCATAACAACGGTCGTGTTATGGGCGTGGTTATGAGATAAGATAGAAGCACACTCTTTCAATACAAGCAGACTCGCGTTTGATTCCCGTTGACGGTTTATGTATTTTAGCTCAGTGCTGAAAGGACAAGTACGTAATTACTTACGTAAAGGAGTACTGGACTTCGATCACGAATGTCAGCGAAAGCGATTAACGGGGCAGGGGTAGTTGTGATGGTACAACGCAAACGAAATATCAAATGGAACGAAAGCTGTTTTAGTGCGCCAAGACCCGATTTGTTTTAAAGCACACTGGTGCTTAATTTAATATATTATAATATCGAAATTAAGAGGGCATAGTACTCATCTCACACTGTTTCTAGAGATATTTAAAAATAATGAACAGATGGGAAATAACGTTATTTTGGAAAACGGTCCAGATAATGGTTATGAATCTACAATTTCAAGATGTTGATTTTTTTGTGAGAAATTTGAAAGCCATTTACGTCAACTTCGTCATAATTAACGGGTTTTCAAATTTCTTGAAGACCTTCATGTTTTCACATTTGAAAAGCATTAATATGTATTACATAGGGCGTTCTTCAAAATTTCAATATTGTTCTTCAAATCTCGAAAATTAAAAAAACAAAACAAAAAAAAACAGAGTATAAGTAACAAGTTGTCTTAGCAAGCAAGTAGTAAAATCGGCGAAGACTATACTATAGGACACAAATCACAAGGTTTCAGATTCAAATCCTATGTGACAAATGTTAAAAGTCTTCGTGTTAAATAAGCTCCATACTGTATTTGAAACATTAAAACTAACGTAAATGATTGACCTAAGTATATAAACAGTTGAACAGAATCTTTAGTTATATTCATGCTAATTTGTTTTCCAAGAATGTGTCTTCTCTAAAGTAAGTTTGTTCCTAAAGTTTTCTGCGTGTCAAAGAAAGAAAGAAAAAAAATAAAGGGTTTGAGGAGTACAAAGAATCGCTAACTGATGGCGTCACGGACTGGATATTTGTGCTGTAGAGTGTAGACTGTTAACTGAGACTTTGAAAAAAAAAAAAAAAAAAAACTTGATAACGCTCTAACTGGCTGTCATAAACGTCGGTCTAAGCAAAATTGCAATTTACGATTGCTTGAACAGGCAAATTGGTCATGTCATCACTCTGTTCTAAATTACAAGTACTGAGAGACCTACAGTACAGGATTTCTGACGTAATGTAAGAGTGTAATTGTTGCAAAAGGGAGGGAGAAACAAACGTCATTGACACTACTTCTTTGAACCAGCATCTCCATCTGTATTGTAACATTATCAAATTATTGCTTTTACCAACACAACTCAGAAATTATATCTATACTTGTATTTTTATTTGTCATCGTACACTAACATATCGTGCCATATTGATAAAAACACACACACATACACACTAAACAGTAAACGTGCTGTTAATGGAAGTGACAACAATCATTACGTCACTTTTGTGTTGAAAATTACTGTAATTGTGAGAAACATTATTACATATTACAAATTTATTACACTAATGCATGCAATGTTCGTTCCGCTAAAATTGCTTTTAACACAGAAAAAGTGTAGTAAAGTACAAAAGGAAAAAATAAACACTATAATGTATGTAAAAAAGAAAAAAAGAGGAGCAAAGTGATGTACACATGTCAAAATCAATTTAATTTACGGCGACCATAACATTACTGTCATGAGTTATACAATATATATTCATCTTGCTTGTTCACTTGCAGAGATACCATTTGTTAAAACTTACTTGGGACACTTCAACTCAACCAGCATGTCATGTGTATGTGAAATTGCACTTTCTGTATACATTATCTACTACTTTTTATCTGTTCGTCATTATTAATTAAAAAGGTTTTCATAGTTATATTAATAAATCTAGCAGGTGTTATCAAATGTAACAATCAAGAAAATTTGATGAAATGTGCTTTTTTTTAAAAAAAAAAATAGAAAGAAAACAAATGATTTTCTGGTGTGTGTGTGACTCACTGTGTCACTTTATTTTGTTATATATAAATGGGGATAAGTAAATATCTTGAGTTGTAATTACCTAAGAAGAATATGCAACATATAAACTTTGCAACCATGTCTAATAATTCTAGTTTAACTGTCACTTCGATTTAAAGATGTTCATTTTTAGCTAAGTGGATTTTTTTATCGGCCTTTTTTTTTTCATTTGTTTTTGGGTTATAAACCCAAATGCACATGGAAGTAACGAAACGATATCAAATGTTTTACAGATTAGGGTCTTCGAAATGTCATCAATGGGTACCATTACAGTTGAGCCAATATTAATACAAACAGTATCCCTTGGGGCAGTATATTGTCCAGTTTAAAACTGCACCAAAGTCGGAGGATCAGCAGAAGATTTACTAAAAAGAAGAAGAAGAAAAAAGACCCGGAAACCAGCAGTAAATAAACTATCCGCCACACTCACTCTCGACAAGAGCAAGGAAAAAAAAAGGACGCCGGATTTACAAGACATTGAATTAGAGAAGTTGGCCCATTTGATAGAGCATCCACAGGAAATCAAAGGAAAACCGTTTAAAAATTAATTATTTTCAGTACAAAATTCAATTCAATTTATTTCAGAGTTTCTGCACACTTTTATAGCTTTGCTAATTATATTATCTGATGTATAAGATGAGGCACCTGCGTGTCGTGTCGGTAACGCGCTTGTCTTCTGTGTGGGTGGTTTCGGATTCCACTGAAAATTTCGCTGTTGATCCAGTATCATGAGGACAATTGTGAAGCTACTTAATGAAGACTAGGATCACGAGAGTCAGACACACGGCTAGGTAGAGGTCTTATGCTGTCCTCGTAACCCTCTATTGGAATGTAATATAGCCGTTTGACAGGTCAGAATCTTTGAGAGGTTGTCGTGCCACTCAGTTTAGCTCAGTTTACTTTATTTTCAGATGTGTAAAATATTCACTGAAACGAATCAAATTGAATAAAGTTCATAATTGTTGTGACTATTACAATATTAACAAAAAATGCAGCCATTTTGTTAAAGGTGAAGTAGCAGCCGAAGTCAAAATCGCATCCTTAAGATTTTCCTGCGACTGTTAAAATGAACGAATTTCAGCCTCTCACTGCGGCCAAATAAGCCAGGCTCTTAATGTCAGCAGCTAAAACTTGGTTAAACAGTACATTCATGTTCTATCAAATGGACTAGCAAATGGCCCAGTTTCACCAGTCCAAGACATCTCTTGGTAATAGATATTTGAGAAAAGCACAAGGTCGAAAGCTAATGGTCCTCACATTCTTGAGTTATTAGATTAGAATCCGTTAAAACAATTTTCAGTGTACCGTCACTCATGCTTAAACAATCGATAACTCAAGAGAAAGAAACAGAAGAAAAAAAAACGAAAGAGAAAGAAAAAAGATCTACTGATAATTAATTCCCCTTTAAAGAGAAGATGAAAATCAAAATTTGAGTTATTGATCTAGAAAAAATACTCCTATTAAGCTTGAAAACATATTTTTCCTTTGCTTTTTCAGTTTTTTCCTTATTTCTAGAATAATAAACACCTTCCACACACACACACACACCTACTCTCTTATTTTTTTTCATAAGCCTTTATGCTGATTCTCCCTCCCCACCCCTCTCTTCATGTCTTTACGTTAACTTCACCGAATTTCGTGCATGACTTACAGCAATTTTGAGTTTCCGCCCACTAGATTAGCTTTGTACTATCTCCTTGTTCGAGGTGAAAGTGTTAAATATTTAATGAGAGCTACCTTGGTTTACCGATGTAATAAAGAGGAGCTTCTCTCTCGCTCTCTGTCTCTCTACCGCCTTTCTATGTATTTTAATATGCGGGACTTAATTAGAGTAAAAAGAAAAAAAAAAGCAGCACTTTTTGAACAAGCAAACTATCTTTAGTTGAATTGTACCACTTTACCAAAAAAACAACTTTACAAATATGTTTATATCACAGACTTACGGCGTATCCGCTGACAATGTACTAAAGTCTGAATAGCAAAAGTAGTATATCTTTACATGAAGAAGGCTAAAAAATTAAAAAGGTTCTATCATTTTCAGAGTGATAAGATTAAAAACGTCTGTACCAATCGGGATCAATTACTCCAAATCTGAAATAAGTTACCTAGTATGGTGGAGGAGCTTCCAAAGATATACAAAAAGTGTGTCTACAAAACATATACCAGTACAGGAAGTGAAGTATCTTTTACAATGTAGTAAAAAAAAAATACACCAGATGTGTAGTTTCTGGTAGATGCTTCTACAAATACTTCGTCAATTATTTAAGTCAGAAAACAACTCAGTATTGCTTGCTGAATATTTTACAATACTACCACCATTGCGATGAATAAAAGAAGTTAATTATTCACAGAGATCTGCTAATTCTAATTACTCATCTCTTATTCTTTTTAGACTGCCTTCCATGTAACTACAGCAATTGATTACGCATGTAATTCTTCATTTTTTTTAGCGGAGAGGGAGGGAAAAGTTAATGCTTAATATGTCCATTTATTTTAATTCTCTTTGTTCTATGGGGGGTGAGATATCGTTTCAGTGAATGATTTCTGAGTTGCTTCCGCTTTCACTTTTTTTTTTGTATACATCAGAAACACACAGACAGAGAGAGATACATATATGTGCCTCTCTCTCTCTCTCTTTCTCGCTGTGGGTGTATGTGTGCCAAGTAAAGAGCGCATACTGCATAACATGTTACCTTGTGTTCGTTGTGAGGGGAAAGAGGGGTTGATTTGTAACGTGTGCTCTTCCACCCTTCCATATCATCCAGGTGGCCTGTCAGACGGGGCTAAATAATGTGCAAGCGCGAAAGGTACTGCCCGAAGCAAATGGGAAGATAGGAGGGGAAATAGTCATATGTGTTTATGTTTGTGTGTGTGTGTGTGTGTGTGAGAGAGAGAGAGAGAGAGAGAGAGAGAGAGAACACGAGGAAATTCAGGGCAGTATTGTACCATACGTTTGCAAACACTCTACATTAAAAAAAATCCAGGTGTTAAAGTCCAGTCATGCTTAAAGATAGATAGCTTACGGTTGAGTGGGGACCGTGTAATTATAAGATTTGTGGAAGAGCAGACAGTTTGGCAATGACGACTACGCAAGTGGGTTTTTTAACACTATTCCATCAGCATTTCACATTGACATGGCCTACTGTATGTATATAGGTTCCTTTGGTTAATGTAGCACAAATATTAATTCTCTATAATGAGCAGTGAACGGGTAATACGAATAAATGATCTTTGTCTACTACCTTGGGAGACGAGTGAACTCTTGGTATTGGTAAAATAGATGTCTTGGGAGTTTGAAGAATAGAAACTGGTTATACAAGGTATGAACAGAGATAAAAAAAATCGATAATTTGTTTTTAGTTTCAAAACTCAGTTTTTAATGGTTTTTCTTTTACATTCAAAACTAGATTTTTTTTTAAGGTTCAAATACATGTAACAGAAAAGTCTATGTTTGAAGTTTGAACAAAAACAGAATTTAGATAGAAAATAAAATTAAAAAAAAAAGATTTTTGAACAAAAATCAGTGCTTTGAACAAATAAACAAGAAACGAAAAACCTGTTTTGAACAAAATCAGTGTGTCATTAAATCAAACACTAAAGTTGATTTAAAAGAAAAAAGAAAAACAGTTACCTACTTTTATAAAACAGACAATCGTATTTAGGGTTTATTACTAGGTTAGTAGGTTTATTGTAGAGAACCTGGTGAATTTGATAGCAGAACAATAATAGAGCAAATCGATTTGGAAACGATATATATGGTTTGATCACCCACTGGGTAACGATCAGAATTATATTTCAGTCAGAAAATGAAATTTGTTAACACACAGAACAATATTGTAGAAATGAAAGACATAGTATTACGTATATAATATGTATAGAAGCAGTTAAGAGATGGAGGTAAAATTGTACTCATTTGTTTTCTTATTTTCCTTCGAATTGAGTTCGCCTTCATAGTTCTTGTTCACAACAATTCTGTCGCATTAGCTCTAAACTACGCTAATTTCAATTGGCTGTGGTTTGTTACTTTTCTCTATCGTTTGCTGATTACCACACTGTTCTCATCCGTTACTCTGGATTTATATACTAACGGAATTGCTTAACTCTGTCCGATTCATCATATAAATATAAATTCATAAAACTAATCACAAGTTTGTTTGTAAGATTGGAGATAAATTTATATATTTGGGTAATAGAATTTATCTGGTGTTGAAGTGCTAATCACTAAGGAAATTCCGTAAATGTGTGAGTTTACGCTCGTTTCATCGCTTTACGAAAAATAAACGTTCTTCCTTTTCTCCGTCTCATCATATATAGCATTCAAAATCATTTGACATGTCTATCTGTACTGAAAAATGAATATTCCACCTACTTTTAAATTTCTTACTTCTCCTTACTTCAATATTTTGATCAAAGGGCCTGGACACTGTCAAAACTCTTTTGTTGATTAAATTTTACCTGGTCAGAAAGACCATGAATATTCTTTCTTACTGTTAGAACTGAAAACGAGAGAACCCGCGATATCAAGAGTCACTTCTGATGTAAGAAGAATTGCACATGGAAAGCAAGTAACGGAAAATGAAATACAAACATTGATCTGGTTAGAAGAATAACACTAAACTAGACAGTTACCATTCACATTAACAGTCAATTAATAACTATAAAACGGTGTAGGCCGCTATTGTATTACAATAATTATAAATAGTAACACATTAGATAAATGATAACAAGGAGCAAATATTCAAGAAGTGATACCGTATAAAAGAACAATAAGAATAGTGTCAAATGAACTTAAATCAAAATAAAGATAAAATTTAAACAATATGGATTGGTTTACCTCTATAAGGATAATTTATAGTGCTTCAGAGATCCATATAAAAGATATTCAACAAATTTTCAAAATTAATAGTGATAAATACATCAAAAAGTGACAGTGACAGAGAGAATAGAGTGTGACCGACGCCTAAGGCGGAGAGTAACCATAGCAACCAATAAATAACTGACTTTAAAACAGCAATTATTATGAACGATAGAATGTAAAACTGTACAATATTATAAATATTATTATAAAACAGCAATTATTAAAACGAATGCGCACTGGATGGGCATAATTAGCCATTTCCGCGCTAGATTACAAAATACGAATACGAATGAATACCTATATAAGGAAAATTCAGTAGGGTTTTAAGTAAAATATTAAAACAATGGATTAACAACAACTAACAAACGTGCACAAGGTTTCAGATTTTCGACACTATTTCGTATCCCTAAAAGACGGAAGACGCACATCTGACATTACCTGCTACTATTTAAATCGTGTTTTCGGAAAACAAAAATAAATATAAATAAAAGGCTTAAGAGTACTTAAGAGACGTCAAATATATACATTGATTTTAAACATACATCAGGGCTTTCAAGACATTTCCATGGATCTAACCATAATATATTAAAGAAACTAAAATACGCTACAAAACATTTAGTCGGTTTTACAGTGAATACATTGGCACCAGTAATATTATCGTAAAACAAACTCTAATATCACTGAAAACATGTGTTTACAGTTAATCTACCATTGCTGTAACAATGGTTTCACCGCTCAATAAATTTTTACGGTACTTGTACCATTGTTTATATGGTGATATAACTACCGCAGGTGCTAACAATGATACCACTGTAAAACCGACTGACTTTTTTCTAGTGATCTTTTAAATAGTGTAATTTAAAACTACAGGTTAGAAGCCAAAAACAGCATTACTGAAATATATTGCATAATGAAAAAGAGAGATGAACTGAACTAGGACTCGGGAGTATTTCAGAAGAACAAATAACCATTATCCAAACATTGTGTGACAGAAAATGAGAAAAAGGACGTATACTATAAAGTTGACCGTTCCAACAAGGACGGAAAGATAAATAAGAGACCAGCATGTAATAAATAACACCTTTTTGTAAATCTGCATAACATTATGAAAACACCTGGTAGTTCTTTAATATTTAGTACGTATATTGACAAAGGGGTTCAGGGAAAACTCGAAACGTCCGTTGATTAACTGATTAATAAATCGGGAAATAATAAATACTAATCATAAACACTCTACTAACTGTTTACTTTCATACCGATGCTTATCCGAAGTCAGCTACCGTAATCACTATACTTATAGGGAGAGGGTTGGGGGATTGGATAAGGTTTAGAAATTTGAAAGAAGGAATTTTACGAACGAAAGAGAAGCACTCCCTTTTTTTTGTGGTGCGATGAAACGAGAAGACACCGATGTGTGAATTTACCATTTTTGAATCCCTGCTTCCCGGAGGTTCTAGTAACCTCTTGCTTATTTCATTTTTCAATATTTTTCACCTACCACTGTGTCCTTCAATAGTGACTAGTGCTGCGAGTACTTTGGGTTTTATCCTCACTGTATAGAATTCAAGATCTTCCATGTTGGGTCGGTGTTGTGGGGACAAGTATTTTGACCTCCGGTCTCAAAAGCAATAAAATACCGTTATCTATGTATCTTAATTCTCTGTATTGACTTTATAGACAGCTGAATCCGAAGTGCGTCACTTGTCTGAGGGATGACGTCCCTTGGTAAGCACTTGTTCGATACTAAGATGATGAAGGTATCACCCAAATCCTACATGAAAGAAAATACAACTGTCAATGCAAGGAAACGATTAAATAAACTTCAGAAACATTTTCTGGGTTGAATGAAGAAAGAGTTATCCCATTTTCATCAACTCGAACTCGTTCAATCGCTTTTCAATACCCTTCACGTATCATGCGTTCAATCCAAACATATACACACACACATAAAGAGAGAAACAAAGAAAGAAAGAAAGAAAGAGAGAGAGAGAAGGAGAGAGAAAGAGAGATCGAACCATTTCCTCGACTTAGTATAAATGGTATTCCGTGTGGTCAGTGGGTTTTGGGGTACTCGAGCGTGCGACATTAGTAAATAGGCCCTGCAGGGAGTTTCACTAAAAGACAGATGTACTCTATTATACTGTATTGCCCCTACCCCTGTGTGATCTAATACCGCGGATAATACCCAGCACGCGAACACCGCGTGACAAATGAGAATCTCACTGCGAAAACACAACAGCCAGCGGAAGATGAGACTGGCGAACGGGATGGTTGGTGTGGTGCAGCCAGCGATCATTCTCAATGCCTTTGTGTGTGTGTGTGTGAGTGTGTGCAAGAGGTCGCTTTCACCAAACAGGGGAGTTCCTAAAAGACCTTCCTTCCTTTATCTACCTACCTTTCCCACTTTTTCACTCCATCGTTTGTTGAAACTTCTATTCAACTAACGCTGATGCCTTACAGAATGAAAATCAAATCCAATTAAGATTGCCAAACTGACCTTTTTAGCGGTTAAAAACCGTCTGCTGACTGTAACAAGTAAAACATCCGCTTCTTTACACTCTTCCCTTTCTAATTTTGTTGGGAGGAAAAAGTGGGGGCTTACAAACTTATGTTTGTGCTTGTTTGATTAGAAAAGACAGTTCTTTTGAAAGGTAATGAACACAAATTGATGTCTCGGTCAACATTAGAAGCGATGTTTGCAAGGGCAGATGCATGCTTTGCGCTCTAGCCATCATGATTCTTTAATACGCTGTTTGAATTAAACAAAAAAGAAAAATGCGTTCTCCCTATACAAACGGCATTCATTATTTTTCCCCACGTTCCTTTTAACCATATAATGTACTTTATATTTTAGGTATTGGTATTATAGCTGTCACTTATTGGATTAGGCCCAGCTCCTATGGCCTATGCGCTTACCTATGTATCAGCATTGTGAAGGTGTTGCAGGTTCGAATTCTTACTGACAGTCCTATCAAGTGAATGTGTAACGGTACCTAGCCACTCTTCTTCTAATGAGCCGACATATTGGAAAATGGGCAGTTCTTTTGAATTGTAGGCAACTGGCTGCTATCCTGCTTATATCTTTCTCTGAAAGGTGTGCCAGACAAGGGACGTCATATCTGGGTAGGCATGCAGATTCGAGCTCTCTTGCAGTCATCACTGGTATTTTCTAAGGTTTCCATCTGTTTCACCAGGCGGATGTTGGGTTGGTGAAATGGTGCCATAGTATATCGCTACATATACTAAGGCTCCACGAGCTTTATGAGAGTGGGGTATTCCAGTGGGACAAGGCACTATGCTATGGTACACGTTTGTGCAAACATGGTTGGAAGAACGTCGCAGAGACTTCAGCATCATAGACCAGCCCAATCTCCGGATATGAAACCCGTGAAGCAGCTGTTCGACGCTATTTATCCACAATCGAAGATTGTGGCGACTATATGGCACGCTGTGCAGACTGCGTGGCTGGTAGAGAATTTCCGTACATTTGGGAGCACTTCGTCGAGTGGGTGCTCTACTCCGATCTTGAGACAATTCAACCCGTTACTAGGGGGTGTATAGCATGAATGATGGTTTACAAAAACCTGCATAAAATCCAATAACAAATCAAATAAGCTGTTCATGGTTATATATTGATGTGAGGTTTATTCACGGGGCATGGGTCAGATCCGCTGATACTCCTAAATTCCTCATTGATCGATGACCGCTACATTGCACTGCTTGGTGACAATTTGCATCCGTTCATGGACTACATGTATTCTCATTTAATGATATAATGTTCCACCAAGATAATGCACCCTGTCATCGAAAGGAATTTGTCGAGAATTGATATGAGAAGCATTCAGCATGGTGTGGCCAATGGCCACCATGTTCGCCTGATACTAACTCAATCGACCACTTATAGGACGTGGTAGAAAGGTCTATTAACACCCACTATACTGCAGCTAAGAATATCAGGAAAATTTGGGAGGTTTTCCAGACGGCATCGTTCACAAATATCTCCAGAAGTCTTTCTTCCACTTGTAGAATTGATGCCATGTCGAGTTGCTGTACGTCGCCTGGCGTTCCTACGCGATACTAGACACTTATCGCATGCCGTTTGGTATGTGAATGTATAAAACATTTTGGGTCGTCAAAATAGTAACAAAGAAATAATTTTTGTTTCCACTATTGCGAAACATGGGGGAAAACAACTTAACTTACTAAAGTAAACAATCGCCATTGAAGACTGAAAACAAATGACTGTGGAAATGTGTAACGTCGAGATAACACCACAAAAAATAAAAATTAACGCTTATATATTCTTAGTGCTTGAACGTTTAACATCGTATCCTATGCTTTTCTACGAGATTTACTACTTCATCAAGGGAATTTGCTTCATCATATTCCGTCCTCTCTTTACTATCCTCCACCGGGAAAAAACATACAGTAGAAGACTCATGACTACATTTCTCATTGAACACTTGTAACAGATGTCATCTGATGTTTCAGTTACAGAAAATTTGATTGTTTGCTTGCTTACCGCCATCTGGTGAACAAAAGGGAACTCCTCGCATGACAATGGAAGAACGTCTGCCGACATTCATTTTTCCTGTCATGGTACTACTGCATGATATTTGCTTTCTCATTTTCCGAAAGACATTTAAGTATTATAAATAGCACACCAATCCTAATTATTACATGCTTTCTGTCTCCCAAATCCTTTCAAAATGGAAAATAGGGGATTTGTGTACATCTAGGATAGGGATAGCTTCTACGAATAAGCTGCATTCTGCGCTCGTAAGTTGTCGGGAAGAAAATAAATAGACATGCTTAAAAATAATTATTATTAATACAGAATTTGAGACAGAAAAACGACAGGTAAATTAGAAAAGATAATGCATGTTTGTATAATTCTAACAACGGGTGACTTTAATAAAATAATATGTAATGATGATGACCGAGGCACATTTGTGTGGCAAATGTCCCTGGACAAGAGGAACCGACGGTGGTTTGCCACTACCTTCTATTGAATAGCGCCATTCAACCACCGGGGGGGGGGGAAGCTAACAAAATTAATTGAAATTATGTAGAAACGTTTTATTTAATGCAGCTTAACACTACAGACCGTTATAGTAGCGTATCCCGTCTGATTTCAAAGAGTCCTCCCGTTATTCGCTTGGTGTACTGAGGAGAACCGGAAAGAAAATATTAGTTACGATGGTTTGTTTTCAGTATTAAATTCTAGAAGTTCGTTTGTGTGTTTCCGTTTAACCACCATGCTTGGACAAAATAAATATACTATATACGCGCTTTCCTATCCATTTTGTTTACCTTTCTTATCTACCTACAACATATCCGATTTGCGGTAATTGTCTTCTTGATAGACAGAAACCGTTGAGAAAAATACACACACTCGGCAACCTTTAGTTTAGTAGCGCACGTTGGAGGCTACTATTGGTCCCCCTTACCTTATTATTTTTTAAAATTTTATTTCTTTCTTCCTATATATTTAGACACTGCATCTACGAGAATATTCTTAGACATTGCGTATATATAAACACTCTTATCTCCATATGTATAACTTTACCAATCAGCCATTCTGAGTTTTTCTCAGACATTCCACTACAATTCTATATAGTACGTTCAGAACAAGACCTTTTTATGAATTCTTTTAGGAAAACAGTCCTTACTGAATAATAAAAAGGTTGTCCGTAGACAGACACAACTTTTCTTATAAACTAAATGAGTTGAGATGCAAAGCTCATATGATAGCAAAATACTAATGTATCCATACCATGAGAAATTTCGGAACTAATGGCATTCCGACTAAACTCTAAACTGTCCCAGTGACCAAATAAAGAATGCACCTGCCCCTAAAGACGTGCTTCATTCTGTTCCACAATAGAGTTATCATCACCAACGTTTCCATTCTGTGCTGTCATTATGTCAGTAGTACATGTTATTAGTAGTTGTTGTTGTCAGTGTCAGATCTTAAACAGCGATCTATAAAGGGCCTTTAATACTTTTTTCTTCAAAAGTTTTGGTGTGGGGTCCTTTCCCCCCTCCCCTTTTTTTGTCATTTATACCTGGTGTGGCACCTGCTGCGAGATAAACGCAGTTTTACAATCATCGACAAAATCCTTTTCTCGCGGAACGCAAAGACTTATTTCCGCTGCCAAACCCTATTTCCATGTTTTATAAGATGTTCAAGGCAAAAAAGTGCTTCACTTTTCAGCAAATATACTATGCATTAGTACATTAATATTATATTTTACTCTGATTTTTTAGCTGAAAAGCAGCGTCCGGTCTTCTTTCAGTTCTCGTTTTCTGACAGATTACTAAACGGCTGAATCGTAATGAACAAGAACAAAAATGAGCATAAATATAGTCCTCTAGAAGTGTGGATGTAATCGGGAGGAAAAGCTTCCTATTCTCGGGATCGACTATCCTGACTGAAGTGGTCCTTGGTTTCTCCTCAGTCACATCAAGGGAATGACGAGAAGCGTCCTGAAGTAAGGCCAAATCCCTCACTTCTCCATTCCTTTTCTTATGGATAATGGTAGACTCTCAAATTCATGATTTGACTGTCTGTACCCTTTCTCGCTCTCGGGTATTTGCTTGCTTCTTAATTAACTGGTCGGTTACGTAATCCATGGTGTGTAATGCATGCAAGTTCCTACCGTGGTTCAGTAAATAGAGCGTCGGCTTGTTCAGTAGAAAACCCAGGTTCGAATCCAGGCGGGTGCAAGTCTCTTTTCGTTTTTTCTCTCAAAATGCATTTCTATATGCTCATATGTTTTCGTGCATCTTTTCGTAGATTAGGTTAGATGAATAACCATGGGTTAAGTTAGGTTAGGTCAGGTTTGGTTATATCCCTTTACACATCCAGTTCACAAATTCCGATCGCGAGATGGTCGACAACTTTTCTGGTTTCGCGGCAAATCTCACACCCTCCCCACCATTAGTCATCGCGCCACATCAGACAGTAGCCTTGGAAATAGTAATCCCCAAACAGTGATTTCCTCAGGAGTTCTCTGCTGTAGTACTACTAGTCATCAGAACAACATCCACTTTCACGTCCGTCTCGGGAGTGTATATCTATCTCTAACGTGAGAACAAGGAGTGAATGAACATGTTACTGTTTTTTGTGTTTCCATCGCTTACAATGATCTAACCTGACTTTACCTACCCTAATCTCTTTCCGTGAATTGTGTTAAATGTTAAAAATGCAAATGAAAGCAATTATTCATAAGTGCAGAGAGAAAAAAAAGTTGCGTTGTGGAAAAAAGATAAAGAAAACTTAAGACCTAGCCTGGAATCAAACCCCAACTTCTGAGCTAGTTATCTGACGTTCTACTCACTAGACCAGCTTCATACTTGCAATTTCGGGCAGCACTTTGGAATGCGTCTTCATCGTTCATAATGTAATTGAGCAGAACGCTTATATATGGCATTGCGGTGAAGTTGGTGCTACTACGTCAGGGACATACTCCACCGAGTTCTTCCACTTTCCATACTCGAAAGAAATGACCATGCCAGGAAAATTCACGACCGTGGCTGACGTCAGATCAGTAGACATCTCTTTCAATTCGAACAGTTCTCAATGGTAACCAACGATGATCATATCATACTTTACTAGTGTGGATCCGAGTTTACTAAAACAAGTAATCCTTTCAGAGCTGAAGAGAGTAGACTTGGCTGTTTACTGCGGCTTGTATTTCTGTTCTCAATCATGGATAAAATAATTCAATATTCAACGAACCATGCAATACGTAAACGTGCATTTAAAAAGAAATAAGACAGGAATTATGATTACATCAGAATGAAGGATAGTAATCATAATCTAAAGTAACACGTAACTACACATAGTCGATGAAGGCGTGAACATTTTCTTTGAGTTAGAGAAAATAGCATAACATTTTTATACATTTCCATAACATTATGTGCTATAGGATATGTGCCTTTCTTAATTAAGTATATGTAATTTTATTGTTTTTTTATTTATCTTGTTCTTTTTTTATGAGAATTTCCCAACTGAAGATCCAAAGGCACATACAGAGGGAGATTAAAGGAGAGAAAGAGACAGACTGCTTATGTAACAGCAATTTTAATGAAAATTGTTTATACTAAGGTCGTTTCCAACAAGGTTACTAACATGTCCTTCAAAAAAATAAAAAAGAATTGTTCCTCTGTTACATACAACATATTACGACCTTCAGAAAAACAGCCATTTTTTTCAATGTTCTGTGGATATTTTCCGTGTTTGAGAAAACAAGAAGGAAATATCATTGCAACAAAAAACATACAAAGAGAATAAAGAATATTAGGGAGAGAGAGAAGGTTATAATTAAGCGATGTAAGTATTATTGCTACGTTTTCAATTGAAAGTTCTCAGAAATATGATAATAAATATAATTTCTCTCTACGTGTGAAGAAGTAGGAGTCCTGTAGAAGAGGATACTGGGTGACCAGGATCATCATGGAAAATAATTGACGGATTCGAATGAAGGATATAAGAATTGTTGACTCTTCCAGCACTAAATTTGACAGGAATGACGTGTTCTTTCCTTGTCTGGATCAGTGGCGGCAGAAGGGGTGGCCTATGGTCCCATCGCGCCAGGCCCCACCTGCCGAAAGGCTCCTGCTTGTCGCCGACACAAGTGAATAATCGCTTGTTAAGATTAATTAATGGAGCATGCACATTGATGGTGGTCCATGACGCAATAGGTAGGGCCTATGCCATTTCAGGACTCTTACTTGTGCGCTTGACTAAACTAATGACTTATAAGGATGATGATGCACAATCTGAATAACCATTCTCATGTAGGCATCCAGTTTTACCGCGTGGCTCGGAATACGGAAAATAAGATATACCGGCCAACAGTAGCAGTGTGCGTTTACGATTGGGTTCGCGAACGGGCCTCAAGCAAGTTTACTAACCCCGGGCCCCCAGATTGCCTTACGCCACCACTGATCTGGATTTCAAAATTTGATTGACATTTTTCGGAATTTGATCAGATTTTAAGCTTCATTCTAAATATCGAACTGAATTCGAAAATTATATATCCTACGTGTTCACTATTATCCGCAATACGAAAACTCGTATCCAGATTTTGATTTCGAGAGTTCAAAGGACACGTATGTATAATTATGCCTTAAATTATGCCGATTGTTTATAAAAATTGGAGTTTCGGTAGGCGGTCCGGACTTCACAGCCCCATTAAATACACCCCTGCGTAATACTATTGTTTTCAATTTAGATATGCTCATCTGCAGCAGACGTAAATTGTCAGATATTTCAAAATTTCCCATGAAAGGTAGCTTAATAATAAACAAGATGAAATATATATATCAGCTCCTACTGCGCTTAGAGATTATTATCAGTGGAATGTAGAAACAATTTAATAATTTAAATAGTTACATAGGTTTATGAATTGGGATTCTCTTTTTTTAAGCCAGGGGTCTGCAATCTACGGCCCGCGGGGCTAATGCGATCCGTGTAGCGATTTTGACTTGTCCAGAAACAAAACCAAAATTAGTTAGTTTTATTCATTGGGTCTAAATCAACATAATTTAAAACACATGAATTAATTTGGTCCTTCAATATTATACCGACTAGCTAATTTGCTCCGCTGACAAAAAAGGTTGGAACCCCCTTTTTTTCCTTTATGAAAAAATGCGAAAGGAGCCTCTATCAGTTGAAGTGATAACTATTCTTGCTCTTCTTCCTTTTCATTTTCAATTATGGCCTATAGACAAGTTTGGCACAGGCTAAGATAAAGCAGTGGAAAGGATGTTGGAAACATGTCAGCTAGGACCTAGTTTGAATGTACACTTCAAACATTTTTCTTGTATGACTGTGTAAAATCACTAGGAAAATTTCATTCAAGATGCTTGGAACATTCCCAGAATCTTCTGATAGCTAAATCAACGTTCTACCAACTGAACAACGACCACTGAGTTTCTTGCTTCTTTTTTTTTAGTAGAGAAACTTACATGACCAGTCTAGGATGTCACAGCTTTACAGGGAAACATGCGTCTCTCAGATAAAAGCAAATCGTACTCCAAAATTATAATATTATACTTCTTTTTTTTCCATAATTTCAAAAGTTAAAGGAACTTGTTTATTTATTAACCTATAAAATAAACTTGAGCATCGTTGTTATAAGATTATATAGCCTTTAGACAGGCGAACTTCTTTCTGCTCATTCATTAAGTCTGTACAACTTGTGATACAGACTGGTCTCTGCCTCCAAGGAAACACAATTCATTGAATAAAACGCAAAGAGAAATGCAACTTCATGACGATCTTTTCATAAAATATTTTGGAACTCTGTTGTTAACATTCCTTAGCGAAATCGGTGTACGACGTTTCCGTTTTAAAGTCATCTTTAATGATTTTAGGAGTGTTACCATGGCAGCTTTAAAGTATTGTATTGTATCTGCCTGTTCATCTAACTGTCAAACTCATAATTTTATACCAAAGATTCATCCTCTCCTCTGTTACAAAAAGTTCGCCAAATGTTCGAATCTAAATGTCACAGAATCTAAGGAGTTCCAAAGAAATCGATTCTTCACCTATGAACAATTAAACATCCCTGACACGACCGATACGACACCATATGTACACAAAAATTTTAACATTTCCCAAAATGCATAAGAAATAAAATCTGATGTGGTGAATTCGTTATGAATCTTTGGTAAATTTCGAAGATACTAAAACTCTTGTCATCACAAGTACCACAACTCGTGGAGTCGACAAACTAATTGATGTCATTACTAAAGTGTACTCTGGAAATACGTAGCAAAATGAATTCACATCTAAGTGAATGTACCAACCAGGCTGAAACTTGTTCGATAATGACTGTTAACCTGATTCCGTCCAATTTCGCTGTTGGTCTTGGTCAATCCATCACTCTTTATTTTCTTCTTACTGGTGGTCACTTTGGTGAGTTCACAATACTTCGTTTAAACGAAAAGTATTCCATACGTTTTTCAAATAAAAATAATGTAAGCCTGAAGTAGCTATATGAAAGATTAAATTTGAAGTGTATATTGAAGTTTGTTAAACGTGTTAACCTGCATGCAAGAGTGCAAAATAATAAAACGGAAATACAATATATAGATATTACTGTACCTGAACTGCTATATAGAGCGTCCAGTTGATAGCCATCCTTACCTGTAACAAAGAAAATATATTACTTAAAAAAATAGAAGGTCCATTGCACAGATATTACTCTAAAGAATTGGTATTCATTTTGATAAAATCTTACTTTGATGAACACTTTTTGACTATGAACCCGATCCGTGGTCTAGTTTCTAGCATTTAGGATCAGCATTTGCGGGTGGCAGTATATTCGAGCCCTGCTGTCAGCTATTCCCACTGAGGTCTTGCAGTCTTCTTGACTTTCTGTCCACCCCTCGATTGTACTGTTACCGAAATGCATTTGAAACATCGTTTGCTGTACGAGTTACTTAAAAATAAATAGTTAGAATGTCATAACAATAGACTTTTCTGTACCTAAACGTGTAGAAAATAGATCTAGATATAATTCCATAGCAGCAATATGAATATTCATAATGTTTATAATTATGTGAGTACAAAATGAGTAGTGTCACTGCTTCTATCCTAGGGTAGGATACAGTACTCTATTATTAAATATAAGCGTGTTATACTCAGTCCTCGTGGTCTAGTCGGTAACGTAGCGATCTTCGTATCGGCAATGGGGATGTATGCGGGATCAAATCCCGCTGCCGGCCATCCTGATTGAGTTTATCCAGGGATTTATAGATCCCTGTGTAAATATGTAGCTGAAGAGTCAGGGAATTTTGATATATAACATTTAATGTACAGGTTGTTTTTAAAGTTCTGCGGGATTTTAAAGTGTTGCGGACTCCAGACGGAGAGTCGCATTAACAGGAAATAACTTGTAAAGTGTGCGTGAAAGTTTATTTTTTTTAACTTGCAGCACTGTGACATCATCTTATTTAAAATATACAAAATTTCAGTACGAATAACAGTCATACATATTATAGTATATTTTATATTAGTTAATATAAACTAAAATATAAAGCATAAGACGGTTTGCTTCATTGACTTCCCCAGAAAAGCCGCCACAGACTCTACAATTCACTTCAAATCACTAGAGTTCTAATTAGTTATTATGCTGTTTCTAGTCTTCTTAGTTGCTGATTTATATGTGTGACCATATTTTAACATTCAACCATGCTGCTTATGTTTGAATCCTAGAAAATCGTCATCATCATTATTAGCGCTCTGCCGAAAGCGCAGGTCCTTCAAGCTATGTATTAATACAAACATTTGAAAAGATCTATGTATTTTATTTGCATTCACAGATCAAATGAACTAAATTCCTAACTTCACTCGTAGGCTGATGGTTAGCCTTCTACCTCAATGTGAGGGCTCTTGGTTCATTCCCGATACTCTTTTACCGCTGTATGTGTAAATATGTAACTTGTTGAGGACTTTATGGCTTCAGAAAGACCATTGAAAAGATTTTACGAAGGTATTACAATATAACCGCAAGGTCATACCTTGATTACTTTTTTACATTAGGTGTTGATTGGAGATAATGGATATGCGATTTTAAAAGAATAGTGTCTCACTCTTTATTAAACAACCCTCTCGCATTTTCTTCTTTCCTTATAAATTCGCTCATGAAAGTGTTTCTTAATGATCATTGCCCGGTTTAAACGCTCTTCGATAGTGGGAACGAGAAAGCGTATCTTCATGTTTTCTTTCTTTAAGCGGTCGTAAAAGAACCAAATAAAAGAGAAGATAGCGTTGGTTAGAGAAAGAAAGAGAGAGAGAGAGATAAAGAAAGAAAAAAGAAAGAGAGGGGACCCATCTTCACTTGATGGAGGCCTCCACGCCCCTATCCCAGAAGCTGCAAGAGAATTAGCCCTACAGCAGAGTCTGCTTTGGACTGAACGGAAACGACCAATATTTTTGTTGGTGCTAAAGACCCTTGCTTCTGTTATCTATGCTTAAATTGGGACCATGAGATAACTTAATGAAATATTCTTACTTTGTGTGGTCGATAAGGCGATACCTTAAACACCTTGCATTGTGTCCGGAAGCTCTTGAACAGAAGGTGAAAGGGTAGGGATGGGTTATGTGGGATGTTAGAGGGAAAACCAACATTTTTACAGTTTTCATTTCGTTGGACACCATCAAGAGAGAGAGAGAGGGAAAAAATAAGACAAGGATCTTCAGGAATTTCCTTCATCTGTGTTAGTGTCATGGATTTTTCGTGGGTTATCTTGATAGGAACAAGTAGCAAGGAATAGCGTACGTATCCAAATGTATTTCATATGAAATGGCAAAATGTGATCTTTTTAAAATTCGGAAACCGAGATTTTGAAGAAGAAAAAAAAAAACACTTGAAAACTAGAGCTGAATCAAATTTTAAAATTGAATTCGATATTAAAAATTTAAACTGGGATTCGAAAAATAGCCGATGTTTGATAAAAGAAAAAAGAGGAAAGAACAATGTTTGACACAAACCTAAAATAGGATTTTGAAATAAGAACAGTTTCAATTTTGTAAAGAAAGAAAACCGAAAACCCTACGTCTTTGGTATCATGTGACTGCAAGGTAAGAGTTGTTGTTTCGTTGTGCGATGATTCAATAAACGAGTTGTGGAAGGGCAGATGTGTGTCTGTTAGTTTTCGTTTGTATGGCTGGGGGTATCGGTACATTACAAGCAGAAGTGGACGTTTCTTGTATTGTTCACGTGAATACAACTTGAACTGTGTTTTAATAACATGTTACGTTTGCTTTAATCATGTTTGAATTTGCCATAGTGAGAAAATGGCAAAATTTAACCGCTTCAATGTTGTTAAAATGCTCTATGAGGAGTTCAAAAGTACGACTCATGAGACACCAATCAATACTCATGAGATTTAATTAAAGTTTGAACTGGTGCAAATTATTGACGAGTGGGTATCTCCAAGTACATTGTGCATCGAGAAGACTAAGGATTTGGATTTCAATCAAATGGAGCCTGAACCGGAAGAGGGCGGACCACTTTGTTACGACAGTAGCAATGATTCGCAACCAGAGGACGAAGCAGCATCGAGTTCCCCATCCTATTCAAGCTCCCCAAGATAGGTATGCAAAAAATTATCTTTAGCAACTAAAAATAAAATTGTTGAATATTGGGAAAGTGGGAAAAAAAGCCATACACTGGAGAACTGTTTCAAAACGTTATCGCGCTGTCACTAGTGAACGACAATTAAGACGATTTAAAAATGAAGTTACAGAGGCTGGAAATCGATTTGACAAACTAAAAGAGATCGATCAACATAACTTTAATGAATTTGTTGAAGCAAAATCTAAAAAAAAAAAAACTAATTGTACATGATTCTGATTTAAAGCGATGGGCACTTTTGAAGCAAACACAAGTCAATGGTGAGTATAAGACACTGAACCGTGGTGAGTATAAGACACTGACTGTGAGTGAGGCTTGTAAGGTGAGTGCTATAAATGACATGGAAAAGGGTGTAAAGAAAAAGAAATCAGATTGCAAGAAACTTCCAAATTTCTCTCAGTAAGTATACAAGATAAATCCAAGGTCATTCTATCTTCAATACTTTATTTTACATCTTATAAAAATGACACAATTATAAAAATTAATCTTCAGATATGCACAGAAAGTTTATAACTAATCATTCATATGTCTATTTTCCGGACTGACTACATCTTTAAAGTAAAAAAAAAGAGAAAACGGAGATGGGGTGATTCTAATTACAGAGGTTTGTCTAATTCCATGTTTCGGGGACTATCTTTCTTCTGTCCTCATAGCTCAGTCGTATGTCATTTGTCTGAGAGTAATCGATATTCCTGCCGGTGGTTGGTTTTATTGTGAAGTTGGTCCAGTGGGAATTTCAGGTGCCTTCACCTGG
This sequence comes from Lepisma saccharinum, assembly GCA_022664845.1. NCBI lineage: Eukaryota > Metazoa > Arthropoda > Insecta > Zygentoma > Lepismatidae > Lepisma > Lepisma saccharinum. The sequence continues at coordinate 4,279 of JAGDQP010021139.1, read as the reverse complement.
TGTGACGTCAGTTCTTTAACATGGCTACCAGCAGTTGGCTGGGTGCGGCAAACACGTATAATACACACATATACATAACACATTGGCACACGCACTATACAATATGCATAAGCAGAAAAAAATCTAGGGTTGCCAAGCTGGTGAATGTTATAAACCAAAACTATGAAATACTTCACAGGAGCTAGAAAACAATTCTTTTTAAAGATTAAACGCACAGCGCGCTTGGAAAGCCCCTAAATAAGAAAACCATCTTTATTTACTTTCTCCAATTGAATATACCTAATATGCGTATAATTACTCTGAAAGCACATAATGATAATGCCCACTTGCCCAGTCAACAACAGGATATTTGGAATTATGATCACACTTCAAGATGTTTCAGGTATATACGATAAATTTGGGTGATTAACTAAGGGAATCAGAATCGGACTGTTTTGAAATCGAAAGGTTCCTGGCACAAATTCCTAATATTAAAAAAAAAAAAAAAAAAAAAATCGAGCAAATCGCTTAAATAATTTCTACTTTGTTCGAACAATACTTCTGAGATCAATTTCCTTTTTACGAAAAGTGTTGAACAATTTACAATCTGGATCAATCAAAAGTTGATTTTTTTTTAGGCGGCAATTTCTTTTAAAAAGCTCTTCAAACAAAAGATTAATCTTCTAGGGTTCTTGATCTGACACTAGTTTGTATCAGTTCTATGTACAAGTTTACTAACTCGTTTTTGTTTCTGTGCTGTTACCGCCCATACAATTCATTTTATCTTATCTTATCGTTTTTGTTTGTAGTATGTATTGTATGTTTTACATAATTTTATGCCACTACCATAATATTAGAACCACGAAATAATCGTTGCATTTATATTGCATTTGTTAAATTAATGTAAAGCAATGATCTCCAACAAAATATGGTAATGTATCTTCTTATATGTCTCATGTATTTTTATCGTTGCACAAAATTTCAATGTTCCTCCTACAAATTCAAGCCTAGAGAGTTCTAACTTTCAGGGAAGAACGTTCAAAACCAATTGAAGAGTTAACAATGAAGCTCTTTCAACGATGAAAGAAAACGAAACTAAAAAAAAACGGCATTGATCGAACTCTTGAATTGGTTGTGAACTTTCTTCCCTGAAAGTTAGAACTCTCTAGGCTTAAATTTGTAGGAGCAGCATTGAAATTTCGCGCAAAGATAAAAATAGATGAGACATATAAGGAGGTAGTGCTGCCATCTTTTGTTGGAGATCGTTGCTTTACATTAAGCTTAGAAAAAAAAAATGTTATTCCTTAAATCACACTAATGTTATCAATAGGGACTCTGGAAACAATTCAGAAAGTTGAAGATTTTCTTTTACATCGTTACTCTTATATGTGTACATGAGTCACCGTGGCTCAGGCGGTAGCGCGTTTGACTACGAATTGGGCAAACCGGGTTCAAATCCCGGCCAGGACGATGGAGACTTTTCTCGCAGAATTCCCATGCCTGGTGCTGTATGGTGCACTCAGCCTCCTATTAAATTGAGTACCAGAAGGTGTCCTTGGTACTTCTGGGCACCTTGGGAAGGTAAATGCAGTCGAGCGTGGGACTAACCACCCTACCTCACTTCGTACCGTAGGTCGAGAATATATGGAGCGCTATCTCCTCATCCCCCATGCTCCGTTTACGACGCATGCGTATCGTACAGGAGATAGCTTTACTTTTTTTATACGTGTACAAGGCAGAATGCAGTTTTATTGGATTGCATTTTAAACACTTTTTGTCCAGAAATTGTTCAGAACATTAGCTGATGAATGTAATGTCACTAATTTTTCAATATATAAGGGGGAAGGTGATAGATTTATTGTGTTCTCCGTCAATCTTAAATTGTTATTGTTCCGTAAAATAAAAATAACTGTACAAGAAATATTCAAATAATGATTGAAAGGGAAAATAATTACAAGACTTGATCAAAAGTTTACAAATTACCGTAGAAGTGTAGAAAAAAATGTTTTAAAAATGTACACATCTATACGTGCCCTACATCAACATGTGCATGGAAGTTTCCAGACTGAAGAAAACAAACAATAATAAAAAAGGATCTTACAGTTTCTAACAGTAATTCTTAGTCTATCGTCTATTATTCAGATTTTCATTTGTTATTCAATCAAAACCATTTTTTAAATATTTTTGTCCTTGAACTTCTTTGGTTAAGAACACAAGAATGAAGAATAATTTTGACTGAACACACTTGAGAATAACACACTTTTGATGGTAGAAAACGTTAAATAATAATAAAAGTAAATCGGAATAATAGTCGATAGATTAGTCAATATTTTCAGCTTGAATGAACATTGCTAGAACCTGGAACCTCATTCTCGTCAGAAACGTCATGGGGAATATCCATGCAGTCTTTCTTGTTCTAGAAATTTGGCTGATTATTTTTGTTTCTTTGCAGAGATGAAATGCTTATCCACTGGAGAACAGCTGCTTTTCTGGCTCCTATATATCTTCAATGAACCCTTTGTGTGACAGAACGGCAGTGAACGTAAGAGTGCAAACAATGTTTTCCATCTGCAACTATTTCCCTATTAACTTCTTGTTTATATGAACCAATCTGCAGACATTTGGAGTCGCTAATTTCAACAAAATTATTCACATTGCTCTCGTAAACTATGGTAGACCTATTATTAATATCAAATTATACGTTCTTTCTTACATCTTAGCGCCTCCTAACTATTTAAATTTTCTTAAATTATTGTGCTAATTATTTACACTGCTAATAATCCTTTTGTTGAGATTACCAACAAAAAAAATCTTTGTTGCATTCATATATATTTTTTTTTTCATTTCCATAGCAAATAAGTGAATATTTAGTTTCTTTTTATTGTGTTTATTGTGTGGCTGTGTCTAATTCGTTCCAAATGTTAGTTTTCAACCTGACAGTGTTACACTAATTTTGATTTGTTTTTGTAAACTTTATTTTCGCTGGTTACAAGTAAGTGTAGTAAGTGTCCACTTATTATTATTTTTATTATTATTAACACCCGTTTTCTAGTGGTTGCAGTTGCGTATTTCAGTTCATTATGGTGATGACACGAAGGTTTTAATTCTACTGCCAGCCATTCTTCTATACTGGCAGGATGGTACCTAGCTTAAGGCCCTAGTCATTTTCTTTCTCATCCCTGCCCTGACAAAGGATTGTTTCAGGCACGTTACTCCTCAGGCATAAGGCGGATTTATGACGGAAAAATGTTTTAGTCGTTAAAAAAACAGCTGCACTGGCAACCCTTAATTACAGATCATCTCTTACAGAGACGCATCAATCGCTTTATTTGTCCCTAATTATGGGGTCTCAGTTGACTTTCGATGTGGACAATATGCAACTTTAATTTGAACATATGCTCTGACTTTTTTCTCTTGTGGGAGGTAGAACGTGGTGAATCGATCATAGGGTGAGGGACAATGCAGCGAGGGTAGGGTTGTAAGTTGTTGAGGGGGTTGCTTTTTTTTTAAAAAAAAGCGAACTTACGGTTAGTAATTTGTACATCCTTCCTTTCTACTGTTTCTGTAGCGGGAAACATGATAGATTATGTAATTCGCATATAAACTTCTATTATCTTGATTTCAGTAGCGATTTTCGAAGATAGTGAAAAGTATGAAACTGGAAAAGGAAGGTCTGATTACCGTTTCAGGCAGGAAAAAAAGCTACACTTTGGATACTCCCCCGAATCGTTCAAAACAGTATGGTTAGGTTAGGTTGAATTCGGTTAGCGTAACTTAAATTAGTTAGTTTGTCATCTTTAACTGGACTTAACGTCTCTAGACTTTTGAAATCAGATCTGAAATAATGTATTGAACATGGAAATTTCTCGTCCGGGGGTAGTTTCCAAAGAGCATCCGAAAAAAGAGAGAATTATTCATCTAGAAGTCTACTCTCATGCAGAAAAAAATGTGTTGTTCTATTCGCACTCGACTATAAAATCACCACAACTTTATACACTGTATTTATCAGTAAAATTGCTGTGGTGTCACCTTACGTTCAAAACAGGAACTAAAAGACAGACCATAGCGTGAACTGAATCAGCCTAAGCTTCTGGAACGATGATTTGATTTCAATTCCAAGCAGTTCACAGTTTCTATCAAAATATTCTGTGAATGCTCCTGTTCTGGTTAAAAGTGAACCGAGGTTAGCAACTGAAACTCATGCCTGATAATTTTTCCAAGAATCGCGCAGCATTAAATCTTTCCGACTATGCTTCAGAATTATTTAACAGATAAATTCCTTAGTTATGTTTTCCATATA
>JAGDQP010021138.1:15951-32194 GCA_022664845.1 Lepisma saccharinum | reverse complement strand
CAGGGGAGGTGTTGAACTTCATCCCGATGTTCCTCAAACCACGCTGCAACAACTCCAGCTGTGTGAATGGGTGCATTATCATCCTGGAATATGGCGTCATTGTCCGGGAACAACATCCGGACCATAGGATGCAAGTGGTCTCCTAAAATTGCGACATAATCGTTGGCAGTGATGCGTCCGCGAAGTGTGACCACAGGACCCAATGAAAACCATGATATTGCGGCCCACAGCATCACCGTGCCGCCGCCATGTTTCACAGTTGGGCGGAGACACTGCAGATCATACGCTTCTTTGGGCGTTCTCCACACATAAACACGGCCCGTGGTTTGGAATAGGGTGAATGGTGACTCATCCGACCATACCACACGTTTCCAGTCGTCAACGGTCCAAGTTGCATGGTCGCGGCACCATTTGCGGCGTGCTAAAGCGTTCTGGTCCCTGATGAGAGGTTTGGCCCGTGCAACACGACCCCGTAAGTTCATGTCATGTAATTCGCGGCGGACTGTGATTGTCGAAACAGGTTGGGGGAGGTGCTGATTGAGTTCCTCCGTCACTTGCGCCGCAGTGGCACGACGGTTCCGCGTGACAATGCGCTTTAATACCCGGCGTGCCCTGTCACTGATGCTTTTCTTCCGCCCACTGTTCCGCTTCCCCGATGTGGTTTCCCGTGTGTTGTGTAGGCCGTCATCACCTTCGACACTGTCCCTGGCGACACACCTAACACACTAGCCACTGCCGTCACACTCACTCCACATAACCGCGCACCCACAATTTGCCCTCTTTGAAACTCTGAGAGGTCTCCCATTTTACACTACCTCCGTCTGCTGCAGCCACTGCACACTCCTATTCCACGACGCCTGACGTAGTATGGAGACCGACCTAACACACCACCACCATCAGTCCGGCGCTGCGGTCGCCACGACACCACTGCCAACCCATACATCTGACGTGTTGCCAACTACAGGTGTTTCCATTATTCTGATAAGCATCTATATATATATATTTAAAACTTGTAAATAACATTAGAATTCAATTCAATGTGAGGATTGTAAGAGACAAAAAGGATATACCCAATAAATGCTAGAGGGAAGTTACAATAATACAGATTTCAATTTCGATGGCAAATATCTATTACATAAATAAATGCTAAAATTAGAATATCAAGCAAATAGTAACGTAACGGGTCATTCATTGATTTTTCGGTCTCAGATGCAAGGATTTTAAATAAAATCTAAGGAAACACAATTATTTTTAATATTAAAGCTAAATTTATTCAAATTGTTGAAACGTTGTATGAAGTAGAATTTTAAAAGATGAGAGAAGCATATGACAATATCAAATTAAATAATGTACTATGAAATAACCTCAAATAAGCTGCAAATAATATTATTTATATAAATCATAAACGGAATTAATGACATTTTTAACTACTTACCTTCAATGAAAAATCAGGATTCCCCAAATTCTCTGCCGAATATGCTAATGTTCTTTCTGATTCGTACTCCTGTTTTACCTCGTTGTTTTCCTCTGACCACTCGGTTTTACATTCACGTATATTGACGTCGAATAAAGATGTTTCAGTCGATAACGTGGGTAAGTCGCAGCATAATGGATCTACATTTTCCTCGGTTTTTATATCAGTTGAGCTGCATTCCTGTGTGAAAAATTTAATGCAGTTACAAACAATTAAATGACACTTTTAGAGACAGTGTAACAACCCTTGGCTTAGGTTGTTAGCTTTAAACATTGGTAAATATAGACCAGAGTAGGGACAACATAAACACTGAAATTATTTTTTCACAACACTTATATGAAAAAATATCGCTTTTCAAACTTATATGTACGATTTCACTCAGCTAAAGTTAATAATTCTAGCAGCACATCGATCACCGGCCGATATCGGGAATATACAGGGCAAATATCACAGATACCGAACTCTGCTCTTTCAGATTACACACCGATTTAGATTAGCTTTTATATTCCAACAGTCAAAGCTATTTCTGAGATATAAGAAACGTTCGTAATTCTCTGTCCCTATGTCTCTCTCTCACACACACAATGCATATACATAAACACAGATGCATAAGCACGAGCAAGACACTTTTGCGCACGAGTGACTTTGAAAAAAAACGTAATGTTCTCCAGCCAACCGTAAATTTGCAGTGTATTCTACTAATAACACAAAACTTCATTCAAATGAATGTATTTGTACTACTGCGCATTTTTGGATCATGGATTCAATTAAAAAATGTTAGGGAAACATGTTTGCATTATCGACCGGGCACAAACGAACTGATGATACTCGCTAGGAAGTATTCCAGTTCATGTTCAATTCCCCCGATTTTTACTTCAGACTTTTCTTGAGAGTCGTGTAATTCCGTCCGGCACAAGTTAAATATTTTTGTTGTGTAATTTTAGATAAAGCAGATGGTACCAGCTTCTTTTGCTGGTATTTGAAATATATAAAATTCGTTTGCCTATGATATTCATTGCCAATAGCGCATGAAGTTTTCATTTATTCTCGATCGTTTAACTTTTTTATCAAGCCTTTGCCGGGCTTTTTTTTCAAAAGTATGTTATATTATGCATGTGAATACATAAATATGTAGATATATTTTTAAACATAAAGAGACAAGATATTTAAAAGTGGTTGTTCTTTATTAGAGGGAACAAGAACTAATAAATAATAGTATACAACTGATACCTTTATGGTATGAAAATAGAATATGTCTTCTTTTGTATTCTACAGAAGGAAAAAACATTTGTAGTTTGGTGGAAAACCATCATTCAAACGGCGTTTACATTGCTGTGTTGTACGTAGTAGGATTATGTAATCAAGATTTGTATCAAGTGGAAGAAGTATTCCACAATAAATAATAAAATTGAATAAAAACTGGTTTTAAAATGGAACTCACATTAGAATGTTATAGAATCCTTTCATGAAATGATTTTTTTAATATAGGGTAACTGAAAACAAATTATATTATTTCCTTTCGATTGAAGAACGTAAAACTTTATTATAGAAATGCTTTATATTAAAGCTTTGGGCATAATCGTACGTTAGAGTCACTACAGCACACACTAAACACACAATACACAATAAACGAGTTTTATTTCTTGAATTTCCATTGTTGTAAAATATACAGAGTTCTTAAATATACTTAGAATGGAGTACGTAATTTTCTGTTAAATCCCAGCACAGAAAGGAGTAAGCACTGTTTTATTACTTCCAGGGAATATTGCAACCGAAACTATTAATTTGAAGGTTTAGAAACAAAATTTGAGTGATGCCGCGGAATTGAAAGGAAGGTAGACTTGCTAAACCGTGATTCTAATTCATAAAAATCACATAATTGGGGGAAACGTAAGTGAAAAAAATGTTAGTTCGTTTTAGGATTTTGTATAGTAGGATAAATTTATCAAATGATATTCACCTAAACAGAGACATCTTCAGTTATGAAAGTAGGAGCAAAGGTGATCATAGTACCTAAGTATTAAAATGAATCGAACGCAAGCAAGCATTATGGGTTTAGTGCAGACGTCTGGCCAACTACGCATAAGGTATACTACGTCGCCGTAGTTAATGCGTGACAGTACCAACATCAGAGACAGATACAGTCTAACCGAATTAAATAAGAACGATTTTATGGGATGTAAAATGTACAAACAAAGGAAAATGTTGGTAGATGCCTGATTAACAGAATAATTGTCAGATGATTTATGATCCAATATTAAGTTCTTTGAATGTATGTTGGACAGAACTGAGTGTAGTATTTATGATAAACAAGGTTAAAACTTTACAGTCGATATTGTAGAGATGGGAAATTGTATTTTAAATTATTAGGTTTCCTTTCTGAAAATAAGATTAAGATTATTCCGCTGACCATCTCGGACCGGTCTCCTTGCCTTAATCCTGGAAATTAACTTAAGAGAATAGTTAATTAGTCTTGGTGTGAGGATATATTTATGTTTCCAATTCTGGATGGATTTCGAGAAATGATTTCACTTTAATAAATTTTATTTAACCATTAAAAATAAATCAATAAAAAATAAATAAAGAATAAAGTAACAAGTTGGGTTCAGAAACTTTGGAATTCTTGGAAAATGAAAATTTCACAAATATAAATCAGAACGAACTTCGAAAGGCGAAGCTATTCATCCATTTAAGGGATTTTGTAACGGGGGAGTTGCAGTAGCGATATTTTCTTGCGTAACATACCAACAATAAGATTCACATATACAATTAATTCACAATAACCAAATTGGAGACTACCCAATCTCTCAAGCTATAACTTTAATTACGAACACAAATAATAAGAAAAAGAACCCTTCTGAAGAGAGAGAGAGAGAGAGAGAGAGAGAGACTGAGGGAAGTATATTTATATAATCATATCTCCTAACATAGAAAAATTCATTTTAGGATTCAGTAATCTCTTAGTAATAGTTTCCATTGTAACTTTTCTCAACAAGCAGATCGTTATGTCCCGTACGACCTGTGACCAAAAATAACTTTACTGTTGCAATAATTCCGTACTAGAACTTTACGCTATTCCTTCCCGTATCGTTAACACATTTAATATAACTACTTCTAATATTTCCGTCTCAAAAATCCACAATTTCAAACTAGAATTATTTCTTAATGCTAAGTTCAAATGAAACCTAATTGCTAAAGAGATACTGAATTATTTTAAGCAAACAAATACTAGTACTCCATATTAGTCTCGCTATGGTGGGTGATAGAAAAACATGTTTCTAAATATTCTAAGTCTACTGGGTAAAATGAAATAGATCTGACGTTAATGGTAGCTACGTTGTTCGTCGTTCGTCTTCTATTCACACACTGACATAACAAGACAAATATGAATAGCATTTTATGTACTTTCTGATTGGCGTTCTTTAATATGGGAACTGCGACGTGACGTTAATTATTGCATTATCTTCAGAGATGGTGATTACACATGTTTATTTTAAACCAAATTACGTCTATTCATTTTTTAGGGTAAACAGTGAATGTTGCGGTTAGAAATTAAGGATAGAAGAGTCCATCTTTCCTCTTGATCATCTCTGAAAGTATATCATTCCGGTTCCAACTTCAATTTCGTGGTTTCGAAAATTGCGTTGTTACAACAACAATGTTCTCATTTCCTTTACTGATTGCCAAAATAACTTTGCAATCTAAACTACAAAATTCTGTTGAGTGGCATGATTTCATTATACATGCGATTCATTCCCAAACCATAAAAAAAACATTAGTTTCCGTTGTATCATATCCTTTCTTACAAACAAGATTTATGGACCATAGACCGTCACCATTCCATAATAAGAAAACAGGTTGGGATTTTGAATAAGTTACTAAGGGGAAAAATAAAGAAAAAAAAATAGTAAATATTCTGAAAACAGATTATTTAATTTAACTGCCACAATATGACAATGAATATATTTAGACGCTATAAGCATACCCACATAGCAAAATGTCGTCCCAGGAATATCTGACGGATCTCCTGGCAGAATATCGGGGACGTCCTGTTTAAGTCCCGTTTACATCCATGGGACGTACAGTTATAATTAATCCTTCGTATAACTATACGAAGGCATATCCTTCGTATAGTTATAATTAATTAAATAATAATAATAGTAAGGTCGATTTAATTTATAGAAATTCCAGGTAGGTAATCCCGCGCGGCTTTCCGGGGGACATCCAGGGGACCTCCATACGGGATGAACTGTTTGTATTGCCCACAGAGTTATCTCACGGACGTCCTTAGGACATCGCTATGAGAGATTGAGAAATCTGACGTTAATGGGATCTAAATGGGACGTCCCAGGGATGTACTCTGCTATGTAGGTATCTTGCGATTTTCTTGAGTTAATGCGGAAGATGTGGCGTACTGACCATTTAACCAAGTCTTCCAGATCTCGTTTCATTTTATTAATTCCATAATGCAGCTCTGATCACGAACAATAAAATTTGAAGATTAAAGGATATGTCGTTGTGGTATAGAGCAGAAAGAAGAGCACCTAATATACTGCCTTGATGGGCACCATATAAATTATTGTTATCGATAAATATTTGTGATTAGAAAAGGCTAAATGTTCGCGAACGATCAGAAGAGAATGCATCAAAGATATGGAATATAATAAAAAAAATAAAGAAAAGTTTCGACTTAGGAGTCAGGACGTCGTAATGAACCAACTGGAAAGCTTCGCTTTAAACCAAAAGTACTAGGGTTGTTGCATAGCCATGATCCAAGACCTCACGAAAATCTGTTAAGTGCACGAACCCAGTATTAGTGCATAGATCAAAATCATGACTTAAGATCTTTTAGTTGTTTGTTATCTCTAAGGTAGTTGTCAATATGATCTTTAACAATGCTTCCATAAAGCCAGGACACTGCAGATTTGACCGAAATATGTTTCAGTACACACAGTACTAGTTTTCGGAAAAGGCCGAGTACCATTTCAAGTATCCAAATAGATGGGGACCAGGCTCCTCCAATGGACATGTCTGGGTGTAGCGGCTGGCTACAAGGTCAACGTATTGTAGTAGGCTGGACAACGCACTCCATGAAATATGGCGATTGTAGTACTAAAGCGAGGATGTTTCGCATTCTACCATGTTAGACTACTAGTAGCTGTTTGTCACAGCATGAACGCAGAGTCATGCTGTACACAGTATTAAAATAAAATGCTCCAACATTATGATGTTATATTTTAGAATAGAATGTTGTCTCAGATAGCAAATTCAAGTGCGATGCTGCTCTTATTTATACGTTGGGGGTATGAAGAGAATGTTCAATGCAGGTGTTAGCATGCCATGTAAAAAATGCATAAACACGTGTTGGACAGGGAGCACTTAGCCCCTATCTATTGAATATAAAACTGTCCCAGAAGGTATGAAACGTCTGATAACACTATTTAATAAAAGCTTTCTATATGGTTTTTATGAACCACTAACCATCACATAAACTTAGTTATGCCTCTACCTGAATAAAAGAATCCAAGACTTCCACTTTCTCGTCTTTGACTTCATCGAACGCCTGAGTGACCATGGAGCAGTCGAACTTTGCACTATCATTACAATCCATATTTCTTATTTAATTCAATAATCCACATCAAGTAGCACACATGCATAAGGACAGAGTTTGCCTATATTAGCTCTTTATAATCCATGAAATGTTAAGCGTCCCTGAAATTTAAAAAGTGACAAAATTATAAGTGCAATGAAAGTGCAGCTTAATATATTGCTCTGGAGTTAATTACAAACACAATTTGTTTGTCTGAACCGAAATCAATGAAAACAAAAACAACATGTTATTTTCATTGACTTCCTGAGTTCAAGTCACTAAGGATATATCTAAATAAAGTGTTAAATTAGGGCTACCTAAAACATAACGCAAAACCATTAACACACCAATGACGAATGTATGAGAATACATTTTTTGTTTATATACGGGTTACAAGAAAACTCACACAGTCAACATTACTTAAAATTCAAACTAGTAAAAAGCCTGGATTCTAGGTAACCAACGCTATAGCAACGATAGAAAATGATAACAAAATATATTAATGAAACGCCGGTGCGTAATTCTGGAAAATAATTCTACTCCTTTTCAAATAAAAAAAAACTACTGATCAGATATCGATGAGACTTGTTATTCAAGAAAAAAAAACCACTAAAGTTTATAAAACTAAATTAACATAAATTTTCATAGTCTTCTATCGAAAGTTAAAATATGAAAGTCAGTATTCCTTTCGGTGTGGTCGCTAAAGTTTGCCGTGATGAGAGTATTAATATAGAGTAAATTTTGAATTTATTGAAGTTATACTTATTGACTTCAACGAAGTAACCACAATATGAAGACAGGCTACAAGAATCCGCCGATCTAAATGTCACTCGAAATTTCAAACTGACGTCAGAACTAGACACCAGGATATACTAATCTCCCTGATTTTTTTGTCATCGGGAACTACAAACTTGATTCTTAACATTAAAACACTTTTTTCTTAATATTTTTCCAACGCAACCCACCGAACAGAATTCTGAAGTTCTAAACAGTAATTAGACCTCGAAGTCAATTTTATCGCTCGCAAAACAACAGCTGATATGTTCAACAGACTTAAATCCAAGTAAACTCTTGAGGAATTTGCTACCTGATACTCTTACAATATCATCTAATCAATTCATACAGAGTTCAGTAAGCAAATATATTAACAGCTCCAAGTAAGCACGGTAAACATGTATAAAAACAGAAGAAATTATGAACTTGGTTTGAACAAGCAATTACACTCGTAGCAGAGTAGGTCTTTGACACATCCATTTGAACATGCATTCGATCGACTAAGCGATCCATGGATACTATTTGAAGAGATCAACCACGAAAGTTATACATCTGAGTTGTTCCTCGCTTAGACTCAGCAAATAGACAGAAATGAAGGAAACTTATGATAATGTTTCGTGTTTTTATATTGTTCCATATCCGGAAGACATACTCCATACTGTGTTGAAAAAAATTCAACTAAAATGATAATTCTTGCTTGAAAAATCACTCCTATACGACCATGCATTTATAACCTGTCCCGAATTCAAATCGAAAGTACTGTATGTATATTTAGATGTGTTTTTATGCAAACGCTTCTTATTGCTTTTGTAGGCATTGCAAGTTGTAGGTTGTCTACAAAATTATAGTAATTTGAAACATTTTTTTTAAACATTCACTCAAAAAATTTAGATCAAAGCTTGAATCGTTACGCTATCACGCTTCATCATTGTCGTTTACTTTCAGTGATAAGTAGGCATATGTCACCATTTTCAGATTGTGCACCTAACGGTAAATGAGTTTATGAAAAATATAAAAACGCTTCTGATTGCTTTCCTACTTCATATCATTATTCATTACCTTGCCATTATTTTTACCTAACAAAACAAAGAACGTACTGATGGGTAATATTACTAATTACAACATTGTTTCGTCTCGATTACCACATGATATTCTTCTTTCAATTTTCATAACGAAAATTTAGAAATTTGATTCGAAACTAGATTTCTGTAACTCATGACCTAACGCCTTCTACCAGTGAACCATCAAGCTCGTCTATTAACTTTGACTCTATTTTGCTAACCATTTATATCCTTTTGCAATAATTACAATCTGACAAGAAATAAACCAATCGCCCGTTGAATAAATGCACATCTTACTCATGATGTTACTTAATCACGGATTTAAGAATATCATTGTTGCTTGTTGTTATAATCTGAATTTCAAAATAATATCTTTAGGATGGACGAGTGATGGTGGGATGAACAGGTATAATGAAATTATCGTCCGGTATTATCTTGTACCGCGTAGTGTCAGAGACGACATTTTGCAGTGCTTCCCTTATCATAGTGTAATTATACTTATCTTCCCAAACCTGGACACGTATGGCACAGCACCTTCAGAATATATAGAGCAAGATAGGGAATAAATTGGGCATAATCTTCAGTCCTGTATGCCAAGCTAAGCCGGCTATTAAGGTTGTATAAGAGCGGTGTGGCGTCACGTGACAGGTAACAAAGTATCCAAAAATTGTAGTATAGCTCACGAACGTTGTAGTTACGCAAGTAAGATATATTGTTCGTATAATCCCCCAGTAGTAAACGACGTGTATCCACTGTCAAAAGTCATTTTCTGTAGTCATATACCAGTTTCCATAGTTGTAAGCGTGTTCGGAAGGAGGGTACCCCTGCCCGAAAAATAATCGTAAAATCGAAATATGCTAATACTCAAGTTAGACCTTGATAACAAGTATATTGCTGCATGATGTAGCGTAAACTTTAGAAGTTAACTTTTTTCATAATGCGTGATACCCAACAGGTATTCAACACACTGAATACACGGATTTAAAAATAAATCGCCGTATTTGCTGAGAAACAACGGGGAAGCAAGAAATCATCGTGTTTTCATGATCTGTGAACGTCTAGTCCTCATTTGAGGTCATTTCACATAAAAACAACTATAAATAGCCAATAAAGCTTTGGTATTTCTTATAGTTTTACGTGTTTGGTAGACGTTTGTAATGTTCTTTGTCTATATGTTTTTTTCTAATCAGTTTCTCATATTTTGGTATTGGTATTGGTCAACTATACTTCTACAAGTCCAAATTGATAGTTTCTTCTGCGAAATTTATCCGATTTTCGACTGTTCTCCATGAGTGTGTCACTTACATTCAAAAATTGAGTATTTTATGTTTTTAGAGTTTATTTCGTAGTTAGTTGTCTGTTGACGCTTATTTAGAACTCGATTGGAGTCAGCAAATATATAATCTAGTATGAATACATTAAATTCGACTGAAGGAAGTAAAGTAAAATCTTAAACTGTAGTGTATAATGATTTTCATATTATACAGTGTTTTTATGTATGTACTATTGCTTATTGTGTGTTTTTATGTATGTACTTTGGTTTATTATGTATTATTTTGCATGAAACATATTCACCTGCTTGCAAGCCCTTCGAGAGTGTAACCGGAATGCAAATTTGTTATTCTCGTGTTAATAGGCTAATATCTGTTCTTAGATAAAACTTTGAATTATTATATGAGACATCCGACAGATTCCATCGAGAGGATTTGTTCACGGTATGTGAAAGCTGTGTCAATTGTAACGTACTATCAAAAGATAATGTCTGCTATTGGAAGTTCTAAATATGTTATGACGATTTGTAACTCGTTTGTTTCTATATAAAATTCATAAATTGTACAGTGTTGTGCGAGTAGAGTTGTTGTCACTACTCTGAAAATTTTTGAAAACAGAAAAAAAGATCGCAATCTTGTGTTAAATTTTAAAATAACTCTGCCCAAGTACTACTAATATTATAGTATCGGGGCATCAAATAGATAATTGATCTAAAGAGTACCTCCGAACGAGTGAGTTGTAATTTTATTCCCGTGTTCCGCATTTCATCCATCTAATTCCAATTCCATTTACACTTCACCCACCTCCGCGCGCGGCGCCCCTATCGGTGAAATGTGTGAACCCAAGGACCGTCTCAACTTCCTGCTAGTGAAGATCATCCCTGATGTTAGGGTGGTGCAACATGCAGTTGAGGAGAGGAGTACCTCATGTCGCAGACTTCTTTGAATACAATTGTTGCTTGAAGGATGGAGAGTCTTCTGACACCGAGTACTTTGATTAAAGTTAATGTAATATAATTTTTTTGGTCTTTGGGTATGTAGCACTCACCTAAGGTAGACATTTCTTTAGTAACAATCCAAATAATTAATACTGTTATTTCTAAAACTCTGGGCAATAGAATAATTCAATCATGTAGAGAATAGGTAAAATATTTTACACATTTATCAATCGTGTTTACCGCATAGACAAGTGTATCTATCCTTGCAGAAAAATATATGATTGTTGCTTACTAAGGTATAGCTGTCAGTTACATAGAATTATTTAAACAAAAGGAAACCAAGGCTAAGGTTTCGCGGTTCTATCCTGTTCCACACTCCGGCTTCTACACAATTTTGAAACAAAGAGTTTTCTGTTAAAGTTGAGATCACTGCTATATGTGCAAGACAATCGCTCAAAATTCTAACCAGCAGCATTAATAATGGTTAGTTATTCCTGTATTTATCCAACCATTTAAGAAAATACTAACTGTTAGGAAACTTTGCGTTTGGAATCAGACAATAATTCACTTAAAATTCACAGATCGAATCCAACGTCACAACGCTTGACCATTCTAATTTATCTATGCGATAAAAACGCATATTTTAGCATTTTAAAATATGGTACATCATGCGAATAGTACAAAAGCATCTCTTACTTTTTTATATTTTATATTGCCATTGTCCCTCTCATTAACGTGGCATTCCGGCATTTGCCTGGTATGACTGAGGAAACAAACATGGCAAATCTGAGTCAGCATGGTCGGCCGCTGACGTCGAACCAGCGACCTCCCGAATGCTACGCCAACGCCCGACCACTGAGCTACGGTGGCTCGGTGAAATATCAAGTTGGCGCAGACGAATTACTGTTTCCTGGTAAAAACCGTTCCATTCACGCTCATTTCAACCCATCTCTACTTTAGATAATTTCTGGGAACCCCTAATTTCTTTGGGAAATCCCTTGTGTGCCCATTGTGGAATTTTGAAAGATGCAATTTGGGATAGTGCAGATAGATGATAGTCTTTGACGGAACCATGCCACATCAGCTCTACATTTTATGATGTTAGATGAAGTTCTGAAATTTATTTCCCCAAGCTTTAGCTTCGAAACTAAAAACATTTCGAATATTTGTGTGAGGAACTTTCGTCTTATTTTGATGTTAGGAAACACCTCCAGAAGTTTATCAGTGAAATTTTAAAACACGCTGCATTTATAATTTTTATCTAATTTCACAACCAGATCTTCTTTCACGGATCATCTCAATCCGTGAAATCTCTAAGAAAAAAATCGGTTACATGCGAGAAATAGCATGTCTTATACAGTAATTAGACTTCATTTTCTGCATTTTTGTAAATGTTTTTATACATTCTCCGAAAGTCAGGTTTACTTCGACTTGAGTTTTTCCTTCAGATAATTTGCTTTAGCTCTTTCAAGCTTTATAACAGCATTTTTGGCATCATTCGCAGCTTCTACTAAGTGAAACTGAGAGAGTTCCTTTAGTAAGAATATGTACAACGGTTAATCGTAGCAAAATACAAATTTAATCAAATAAAAATAACGAATAAATTATAAATGCATTAAATTCATTACATACCTTCAATGGGATCATGTGAAATTGTTCAATAAATAAATATGGATTATTGCTTCGAACACAAATTGGATTAGTTCTGTAATATCATGGATTGCATTATATTTTTATAGCCGTCTTTTCCTACTTCATATTTTATATGCTATAGGTGAAACATTTTCACTTTCCATAATCCCACAAAAATTGCGCTTTCCGTTAGCGGACATAAAATATGTGTTCGAATTGATCCTAAATAATTCAATATAAGTCGAATATGATTGGTCTTAAATACTCCCACATTTTGTAAGTACTGTTACAAAAAAAACAGCATACTGCTATTTGCATCATATTCTTATTAAATTAGGTTTCGGAATTAACACGAGAATGTATCAGATTTGAAAAATCGTTTTCGCTAAACCCCGAAAAAATTGTTTCTTCAAAATGTTCTGGCCAACACCACGTTAGGGGAAGGTCTGCCAGATTGTTTGTTACTGAGTCAGCCCGTAAACTGCTTTTTTTAAGAAATCATACCCACCATTGACATCGTTAACAACAAAGTTTTCCCATGTAAATGATATTAAGAGTTTAATCCGCTAATGCAGAAAACAATCCAGCTGCAATTAGTCAGGCAAAAACATTCCTTAATTGAAACTTGATCGCAAATTTCAAACTGTTAGAATCTTCTCCCCTTATAACCGACCGAGAGAGTCGTGTATTCTGAGGTATTAGGCCAGCGTCTCCAAGGTTGAGGGTTCGAATTGTACCTGGGTCATGGATGTCTGTGAAATTTAACAAGCGTTGGCCTCGTATAATCGTGACAGGTCGCATTGAAATGTTACTAAAATTGCCCATAGAAAATAAAGTTAACCAAAATTTTTACTTCTCCTGTTAAAGTTATTCCTTTACGTAGAATATAAGTGCGTAGAGTATAACTGCTTCAATCATAGATTTTAAATGTTTTAGATTTAAAATTTTCTCTGTTCTACCCTCGTTGGGACTATCAGTACAGGATTATCTACATTCTTCATTACTGTCTAGAAATTGTCTTTTTTTTTTCAAGTAAGCTATATATATATATATAAAGTGCAATGTATTATTGAAATAAATAATTATATTGCTGGGAACAGCACTATGTATTACGCCTTCCCTTAACACAAATGTTATAAAATATGCATACTTAACTCTAGCAAAAACTGATCGTACTAAATTCATAGTAGTAGTGCTCTTCGTCTTCCTGAAATAGATATCGTATTTTTTTATACATTCTACATTGGCTGTAATTTAACTATGTCAGCATCACAGAAGTGGTTTCAAAATGCAAATGGATAAAGATAATCATAAAAAATAATATCTTTGAGAGGGTTCAACTTATCCAGAAGGCGGCAGAGGAATTCTTGCACAAGACCCTATCCGGACGAAATGTTAATACCATAGAACACTTGTACCTTATATACAATGCTTACTTTTGTTCTTGTTAATTTAAATAATTTTCACATAAATAATAATTCCCTCAAATTTATTCTGCCCTACGTACATAGAACATGAATACGCTTTGGACCCTTAAAAAAAAGATATATTTAAACTTTATGTGTTGTAAATTTGTTTGGTGCGCTGATAATGAATGAGATCCAAGACAATTGATTAAAAGTTGTAGCAAGATAGAAAAATAAAACTTTAGTTTGTATATTTTCAATCTTGAGTTTAAATTCACAAAATGTACACTTGAACTCTGGTGAGTTTCCATCTATCTATATACACAGCTCTACAGTGGATACCACATATGCCCTTGTACACTAACCTCAATTAGTACTGTCTGGTGCTTAAAAGAAATATATATTATTATTATTACCAGTCTTTAGTTTAAATCCACAAAGCGTACACATGAACTCCGGTGAGTTTCCAACACCTATACACACAACTCTACGGTGCATACTGCATGTGTACACTATTTTCAGTTGGTACTGTCTGTTGCTTAATACCTACCAGAAGTTTAATCTAACAGTATGGAAACTTCCAATGGGTTCGAATAATCTGTATAACGTTCCTAGTTGATATAAATAACTACATATATGTATGTTTTCCTCAATAATATATGAGGGTATAGAAGAACGCTGGTTACGAAGACAATAACGTTGTGTTATTAAGCTAACATATTCGTGAAAACTGATAAACATTTAAATAGGCCTACAGTAATTAATCATGCCATTCATGGCATCAGTTGCTTGAATAAATGGGCTATTTTCCTATTTACCTTCCAACAAGATGCTGTTATTTAACCTCCACGTCCTCGAAGGTTGCTGCTGGCGATAATAAGTTGGTCTTAAATAATTATCTACCGTGTAGATGCGTGGTTAATCATAAAAGCGATGCTCACGAACGAAAACTCAACTGACTTACTACAGCTCTAAAGCCATACAAGTACTAAACCACGGCTAGTAAACAGAGAAGTGTGTGGGGACTGAGAGGCATCTAAGTTAAGCAGATTTTCGAACCGCCTATGTTATAAAATCCTCTTCCTGTATATCCACGTTAATATTGCGTTTCGCAGTTTTGATATTAATTTGTTGTGTTTTGTTGTCCATGGAGAATAAAAACGTCTATTATGATTGAGAGAACAAGACAGTTACAATGTCATTACATTCAATTACATGCATTATATCACATCATAAGAATAAACATAATATTTAAAAAAACGAACATAAAACTCCATAGAAAACTGAAACATTACAGATCAGAAAGGAGACTAAAACACTAGGCATAAGTTATAACATAATATAAAATATTTTCCTTTGAGGAGAGCTGGTTATCTAAATTTATTCGTAGCTAATCACCATGCAAAATATGGATATCATTATACATATCTCTAACATTTATTAAGCAGCCAATTCATATGTTTCCGTACCTCATTGTCATGTTGCATCATATAACCCTCGGATGTCTACAATTTTTAATGTA
Source organism: Lepisma saccharinum (assembly GCA_022664845.1). NCBI lineage: Eukaryota > Metazoa > Arthropoda > Insecta > Zygentoma > Lepismatidae > Lepisma > Lepisma saccharinum. Next base: position 16,526 of record JAGDQP010021138.1, on the reverse strand, counting down.
TTGTTCACAAAGAGCTTTAAGAGTCCATGGATTCTTTGAATGTATAAAAGCATAGATATCAAAAATACATGTTGTTAATACCTTTATCACACAGAGTTATCCGATGTGCCATTATAGAGATGTTCTGTTTATTTCTAATACAATAACTGTATTTGGCCTGCTACAGTAGTGTTTTTTAAAAACCGGAAAAACTGAACAGCAGAAAAAAAAACAACAGGAAAACCCTCAGTGGCTACTACTAACTACTACTGCTACTACTAAATGGTATTGCTACTACTAACTAAAACTTGGGGAAATGTATTAAAGTCAGTGATTCTTTGTAAATAAAACGTTCAGAAGTATTTTCTTTTAGGTGATTTCAACCGTTGCGTAACGCCCAAGTTCCGCACTTTATCACAGAGATTATACCAGTGAGTGAGTACCACCTTTTATCGCACATTTGTATTTGTTCTTCGTTCAAATATGCTTAAGCATTTCTGAGATACTTCAGGGCCGAATTGAGAGTCGCGTTTTGTAGAAAATTCGTTACTTGAAGATATGGTTTCAGGTTGCTGCTGATTCACAAACCTATCTCA
>JAGDQP010021138.1:0-15851 GCA_022664845.1 Lepisma saccharinum | reverse complement strand
CCTTGACTTGAGAGAGAGAATTTGATATGTATTTACAGAGGGAGAGTGTAAAACACACCAAAATAATAATATTCATGGTTTTACAAAAAAATGTCGGGGGTTTTGCAATAAAAGTGTTAAATCCATTGGAATGTTAAAATGAAAAACAAATAAGAAAAAGATTCAGTTCAAACCAAAAGAAATAGTTGAGAAATAGGCATTTTTTATCCCAAGGCAGAAAGTAATTGCGTGTGGATTCGGTATAGTGTGGCATACAATAATATCCAACATATTACAATTGAAATATCGGCATTGTCATAATTCCAAAATCAGACATCTACAACAAAGTGTGATTCGGTGCTGCAATTTCTATCCACAATATTGTTTTCCTGTCATACTGCAGTTTCGCTACTTGTGCGATAGAGCACTGGAAACGACACAAAATGCGACGTTTTATCTTCCTATAGAAAGGAAACCTACTTCAAGGCGTGAGAAATAAAAACATTACCTAGGGGAAGTTAAGATGTGCTCACAGAGGGTACAGAACCCATGTATAACGCGCGAAAGTAGTTAGTCCTGGTTTCCATAGAACGCAATTTTCTGGCCTAAATCAGAGCCCCATGTGTGAAAGTACATAACAGGGAAGGGATCTGTATGTTTTTCAATTCAGAATGAACCCATGACTTTGCTGCAGAGAACCAATGGAAATCACGTTATTCCACATAACTCCCGTGTCTATAACAAAGAGGGCCACTCAACTAAGCCATTCAGCCCCTAAAAAAGTAATCAATTTTTCTGCCATGGAATTTGTTCAGTTCCACACAGGTACGAAACGCATGCTTAAAACAACAACTGTGCTTAGTTACTCCTTGTGTTTTATAGTTAGAGTAAAATTAGAATGACGTAGTTTTCATTGTTTGTGGTGATTTGCTATTCTCTGTAATGAAAATCCCGTAATTTTAAATTCTATTGGTTTCTACAGAAACATGGACTAACTACTTTCGCGTCTAAAACATGGGTTTGTGTTCTTTGTGGACACATCGAAAAGATGAATAAAGATGAAGATATCTTAACTTTCCCATTACGTCACTTCTTTTGTTATATCCCATGCTTTTTAGTACATTTCCTGGCTATATGAACATAAAGCTATAGGGGCACAAGTAGCTAAACTGCAGTACTCAATTGTACTACCTGAAGTTCCATCAATTTCTCCAGTTTTATTTCTGATATCATAACGACGTGCGTCTTACCGATATTTCTTTGTTATATGCCCTTCAGTACGCCAAGGAAACTCGACATTGAGTCCGTTGCACTTCTGTAGCAAAATACGTGTCATTCATAACCCGAACTGAAAATCAGTATTCCTCCCCTTGCCGCCATATTTGCATATTGTGAACAACTCGAGTACGTATTTAACGAAATAGTAATGACACATGCCATTTCATAACACTTTTCGATTATTGGAAATCGTTATCTTTCTAGAAGTGCCTGTGTGAATTGTTTGCAAGGGAATGTGCAATACATACGACTTAATAGCTGGTGAAAGCTAATGTAATATTTATTGAAAAAAAGATCAAAACTTCGTGTTGCATATGTTTCACACCTTTAAATGATGTAGTGAAGAGAACGATTGCACGTAGTTCATAAGTACCATGAAGTTCATAAGTAGCAAGTACTTTTTTAAATCAGAAGCTGCATTTTCATTGGGATCGAAAGTGCAAATAAAGGATAATGAAACTTCTAAGTCTACATGTTTCATAGGGGTCGTCGGATCGATCCCTGCTCATGCAACGTGGGCTTTGTGGTGGACAAACACTATGTGCGTGGGTTTTCTCGGGGTGCTCCAGTTTCCTGTCGCTTTCTTCATTCCACCTAATGCATCGCCTCATCATCATCTCGATACGGCCTAAGCCATAGTTGGCTAAAGGCCTTATAATAAATTCAATTCAATTTACATGTTTCATAGGTTTGAATGACGCAACAGATTGCAAGTAATAAAGAGATACCGTAGAGAGGCATTGTAATGGGAAATCGCACATGGGCGCAGTAAAACTTTGGGATATTTATTTTCCACAGGTTTGCACGTTGATGTGAAGTGTAAATACTACAAAAATACCGTAGACTAATACCTTGAATTGTACTTTGTTACAAGGTTCATAAATAAAAATGAGGACACAGTTTACATTCAATTCATGGTCAATTTAATTCAAGCTCCTTAAGTTTAATCAGTGCGGCACTAAACCCTATCTGCACGGAAACATATATTTGTTTACATGCCACATATGATATCCTTGCACCTCAATTGAAAATAAAACGAAATATCAGCACCTTTTTAATTACTACCATTTTGTACGACCTTAAGATTCAAACTTATCGAATGCAATATTTACTTTTTTTAATGTAATTAGTTTTATAACACATTGTTCATTGACATATGAAGCAAAATATTACATGAAAGTCGTAATGTTGCTCAGTTGGCTACCATGTGTTTCTTGAGACTAAGTTTTCAACAAGACATGGATTACCCGGGTGCCGAACGTTTCGGTGCAGGTCGTTTCGGTGCAGGACGTTTGGGTGCACGGCTGTTTCGGTGTGAGGATATCTTGGTGTAAACATTTTAATCTTTACACCGAAACGTCCTATCTAGTTAACAAAAGTTAGAGACACTCTAAATGCTTTGAAATTTAAAGTATACTTTTGTTTAAGTAAGGTAGTAGATAAGAAATAGCAGACTAGTATTTAGAAAGATATAGTAGGTCTACATATTTTTCAAACTGTAACGGGATCTCAAATAAATATGCCATGAAGGACAAATTTATTAATTACACTGTTTAACAACCAAAATGTATCTTTGATGGATTCATATATATATCGGGTGTTGCAAAATAAGTGTTAAAGCTCTTGGGAGGTGATTCCTGACACTGAGACAAGAAAAAAAGTCCTCTTGAACTTTCGGCGATCGGACATAGTTTCGGATCTACAAGGTGCCGAAAGCGTGGGAAAATTAATTTCGGACGCCAATATTTCGGAAACTATCCAACGTACAGAGCGTGGGTAAAAATTAAAATAAGAAGTCATACCTGTTCTATTGAAATATGCATGCTTCAGAACCCTACAATGCACGCGCAAGGGATTCCCCAAAGGAACGTAGGGATTCCCGGAGAATCTGCCAATGAAAGATTGGTCTAAATTAATATGTATGGATAGGGTTCCCACCTGGTAACAATAATTCGTTTGCATTAAGTCGATAGCTTAACCAAATACAAAATGACGGACATTTTCATGCCCGTTGTGTGTGGTTGCATAATCGCCATGTACGGATGATGGCCAACAGAGACGTTCTGAGTATTAAGTGGAGTAAATTTGTAGCCGCATGGTCTAGGAATACATCTGCAGTGTCGGTAGAGCACAACACATGAAACAGGGTGATTCACAAGTGTGGAACACGAAATGAAAAATGCCCAGAAATGTACTGTAGTAAACATGAGTTCAAAGAGACGGAAATGTAAGGAGTAGCATCAATAACATGAAAGTCAATAACATCAATAACATAAATATCCCTGATATTTATAGTAATACGCCCACCATTGAACAAACATGGCGCCATGTGGAGAACTACAAATGACGCCATTTCAGGTTATGAATGCCACAAAATTCACTGACACAATGACGATCGAGCGAATCTAGGTTAGATTATTTTTTTATTATACGCGATGCTCATGACATTCAATATTTTATGTGCCCGTTCTCAACGCGGAGGAACCTAATAATAGCAAGATCCTTTCACTCGCATATGATAAGTTCTTGCCTCAAAACTTTGCTTCTGTTTAAGTTTCAACACTTTCACACACGTTGAACACTATAATTTCTACTATAATTTTTAAATTTCTTTGCTACCATAAACTTCACTTTACTCCACATGATGAATAAGATATTAAATTATCGGCTCATAATATTTGGATCCTAGATATCATTCCTCAGATAAAAGAACTGCATATAAACGCTTTGGTACTCCCTGCCTGTTGTGTGGTAGATATAAATATTTACCTGAAATGGCGTTGAGGAGCCTTGCTTTCTGTTAGTAATATCTTTATGAAACGAACGAATTGCCTCTAAGAGAATGTTAGACCGTTGGGATCTTTAATTTTTTAAATTTTATTTCTATGAAGCAATTGTAAAACAAGGAAGCTACGCTGAAACGAAATCTTCCTTCTCGCTTAAGAACTGTATTACACCATTAAGAAATTGACCGTTTGTTGCTATTATCCTCAGAAAAGCACCAAAAGCCTTGGTCGCTATGCAGCACGTATTTCATGTTTTCTTATATTGACACAGATTGTCTCGGCCGGACAGCTGGAAATTGTTCGAATTGTGGTGTGGGAAAAGAAGTAGCTACTAACAGGAAGCGAGGCAATAAATGCAAACAAATGGGGAATTAAGAGAAAGGCATAGGAGTACACATGAAAATTCTTAAGCTGTGTTTTCGATCCCTTAAATTTCGAAGCCCGTAGAGTAACAAAATTCTTAAACACAACTTGGCAGATACTTTTCAGCTTCTATTGTTTTGCACGGAGTTTCATGTATTGGCTGGCAGAAATGATAGACGTACCAGTAGAAGTGTTAAACAATAGAGCCATTTCTGTAGACGTTAAAGAGCACTTTCTTAAAGCTGACAATTAGGTTTTTATCTCTGCATCGAAAAACAATTTTGGTAGAAATGTGATATCAACATTTTTATCTCATTTGAAATAAGAACGCAAGTTTGGAAATAAAGCCAGTAATTAATTTTCATTCTAACATATTCTCATTTTAAATTAAATGAAAATGTTGATGTATCTAAGAAAATTGTTTTTCGGTGCACAGATAAGAACTTCTCCTCTGAAGTTTCTTTTAAGAAACGTTTTTAGTAATGTGAAGTGGTTAAGCATTGCGAAAAAGAACATTTTGGGCCTGGGACAGAGGTCCCAGGAGGCCACATATTTTTAAGTATAAAACTAAATCGGAATGGTACATAAAATGCCAGATACTCTGTCCGAGTTTACCGTCTGGTCGGAGATCTCTACCTACAATAATGAACTTTACTACAACAAAAACCATTTCGGAGTTACGTAACAGTTTACATAATCTACTATTCACTTATATCCACCAATCACGGTACACTTCCAATTAAAAGTTAATTTTAGGTTTCTTTCTCCACCAATCACAGACCAGTTCCAAATAAAAGTTCACTTAAATATATTTACATTAAGACCAATAACGCTCCATTTTCCCTGCCATGAACATTGACACCAGTCGCGTTTTCTATGATGGAAAATTCTTCCAATTAAAATTTCACTTTCGGACACTACAAACTGAAAACCCACCAAGAGAGAAAAATAGAAAACAAACTTGTTAGGTATAAAATGTAAAATTTTCATTTTCAATGATGCTTAGCTATAGCATTGCCATTGTTTGTTATTAATTAGATATCGAAGACGTAAGGGCTAATGTTAGTTACACCCTAGTGTAAAGTTTACATCCTTTAGCGGTCTGCGATATTTTAATCCTTCGATTGGTACGCAGGGTACTCCTATATATTATAGACTAGAAGTTCGATTACTTTGCTCATTAAAAACAATTAATGTACTATATTTCCTCCCTTTATGATGATACACAAATTGCATTTGAACATAAATTATTTTAAATAAACACTTTCCTACACCGAAACGCCCTTACACCGAATCGCCTTTGCACCAAAACATCCTCACACCGAAACATCCGTACACCGAAATGTCCGTGCGCAGAAACGTCCTACACCAAAATGTCCTGCACCGAAAAGTCCTAGACCCTTATTACCCACTAACTCAAAATGGGTTTCTGAAAAAATGTACTTGAAAAGTGACTACGAATAAGGCATTTCTTAAGTACAAAATTTCATTTCGAAATGCTCTTACTCAAATGCCATTTGAATACGTTCTCAGAGCATGACTCTGAATTCGACCCTATATTACATTCTAGCAATTATGCAGAATAGTAAAGTAGTGGTGACATGAACTTTCAACGCGATATAATGATGATTACCTCTCCTACATATATAATCTCAAAATTAGCAATATTCATTTACTATCGACTACAGGATAGTAGCGTTAAGTTACTTGTTCAATTAAATTTAAATATTAAGTGTTAAAAGTGTAATATTAAAGATGACTAAGACAAGTATTGCATTTTTTTTTATTTATTCTGCAAGTTTACGAACAGTCGTTGAGAAAGATGCAAAGAACTCAGCTGGTGCTTCATCAGTTTCCCTGGGCAGCTGCAATAACAAGTAAGTATTGTAGTAAAAGAGGTGTTAGTGATAATCTAGAACATATTTTGAGGAACGAATGTGACGATAGAGATCACTAGGGAGGACCAAGTGTCTCTAAGTGGGCACAGAAAACTAAAGAGGAAGAAGAGGACAATTCAAAGAGAGGTTCTATTTATGAAACTTATGCAGCGCAGATAAAGGGAAGGAAAAGTTCTCTAAAACTACCGGGTCCCGCAGGCGAGAATTTATTTTTCATATAAGGGTTTCGCTTTGAGAGACTAATCACGGGAAGTACTATTATTATTCGCCGTAAGGGCCCCCGACGAACAAATGCCTACTGCATTGTGTACGATAATAGAGTATAAAATAAAATAACCTTGAATGTGTAATGGTAAAGTGGTATGCAAGCCTATCATAAAATAAATTTCTTTGTTCACATTAGATTTTGCAATATATGCACCAATTCAATTTCAACAGAGTTGAGGTGTCTTTTTTATTGTTATAATAGTATATTATTATACTATTTCATGCAAGATGTCATAATCCGTAAATCTTAGCCGGGTGTGTGGTCTGCGGCGATAGGCCAAAGTCTCTAAAGTCCTGGCAAGGGCATGAGTGAATTTCAATAGCTAAGGGGCGAATCTTGACGATCCGAAGCCGAAAGTTACTAGACTAGCCCATATAAAAATATAGTTTACCTAAGTTTACCGTAAATCTTTATTTAGTATTCTGGTTTACGTAATTTTGAGTTTGAACTTTTAAAATGATATATTAAAAAATCAATACAAAGGAGAATGTGCGCTTTTCTCAATGGTATAACAATATTTGGCAAATGCATGGTGGAAATAAATAATTCTGACTAAACTGTCGCTACAAGAGATTTCGACTTCCTCGATGCTTTCGTACCGCACTGATTTTTATTTATTTCTAATAAATACAAATATAGCCTGGCGACCATGTTAGATTACAGAATAACAAAAATCAAGAAGAAAAATTGGGACTGCTGTGAAAGTTTCTATTCGGTATTTACATCATTGGACTGAGAAAAAGCAAGGAAAATCTCTCAAAATTACAGACGCATAGATTCGAAACCTGAACGTTCCAAACCCTCTACTATTGAGAGATATCGAAAAGAAGAAAGAACGCAGTATTTACACATTTAATCATGGTGCCAATACGGCACGGCATTTGTCTAATAGAACTGAGAAAATAAAAAAAAATACACTATGAATTAGTGGTATACCGGCCGAACGAACTGAAACTTTCTTTAAAAAATTAGGAAATATAATCGGGGTTGCATATTAGATGAAACAGCAATCATTATAGTTCATCGTTGTAATTACATTCTCCCTTTGGTTTAGTATTACAGTAGCTGCAAAGGGAATATGTTTAATATAGTTTGCAGTTATATTTTGACCTATGTTTTTGTGTACATAGTCCTGCAGGAAGCTAAATAAAAAATGTCTTGAAAACTATTAAGTTTATTAACAAAAAATATGTACTTAGAGCAACGTACAAAATGTTATTTCTGCTTGTTGATGTTCGTCGCCAAATTTCGAGTTGCGCATCATTCACGTCCAAACACTATTGCAGTCTTTTGGGAAAACCAAGAATAGCGTGCTAACGGTGCTCCTGTGGGATATTCAGAATCACATCACGTATTTTGTTTTTAAGATCGTCCAGATAAGCTGGTTTCTGTGCGTGCACATCTCGGTCTTTACAGATCCCCATAGCCAGTAATCGCATGGTTACAAGTCTGGTGATCTGGTCCAGTTGAAGCAAGTTGAACGTATTAACTATAGATGGGAGTACTATCGAACTACAGTCGTGTCATTTTACATAGACAAATGGTTTAATTTAATCCAGTTTTCTATTATTTTTTAGCCAGCTGAAGCTGGCGTCCTTCAGAGGGTTACACTCTCTATTAGGGAAAAGATGTTTAGGAAAGACAGGAGCGCAGAACCGTGAGGCTCGGACTGTTCGAAATCCAACTTTTCGTTCGGACGCGGACTGTCCGAAATCGGACTTTTTGGTTCGGACTCGGACAATCCATCGGACTCTAAAATGTCCGGATTTCGGACAGTCCGAGTCCGACGAACAACCCTACTTCCTGCCAGGAGTCTACTTTTACCATGAGCCAATAAATTTATCTTTAAGAAAAAAGTTACGAACGAATACATTCCATCCGCAAATATACCTAACTAGCAGTGATTCCGCCAGACTCCCCTGTGGTGGGGTGTTAGCCACCAAGTTTTCGAGAGCTCCCTAAACTTCAAGATTTATGGACAAAAATCGAAACCGTGCAAACTCCAAGTATACCTTGCGCCCCCGAAAATTGGAAATTCTAGCGGAATGACTCTAGATGTTTGCGGAATCAATCTGTAAAATCCTATGTGAATAAAAAAGCAGAAAAGTCCTTTATTAGTATATTAATACATACATGTATAAATATACTAAAAATAACAATCAATTATATTTTTATTCAAATAATTAACTCGTGAGTTTCTACACACCCAACCTACAAATGTGGGTAAACTGATGTCCGAAGCACCACGTTAAACTGCCCCAGCTGGACACATCTAGGCAGCTGTTTTTATTTTGAGTAAACTTCGAAGTGTCACGATTGTTTCTAATTACACATGATTCACGGCAAATCTTTCGAAAAATTATCTGGTTAATCCGGACGTAACAATTGGTTAAACCAGAACGATGTAAATCAGAGCTTTATTATGCCGTAGCTGAGACGCCCTTGTGCATCTGATACTCCCTTGTTAATTTATGAGAGTAGATCAAGTATCTCAAGTCTTGAGAGGGCGTCCACACTCAAGACTAGTGTAAAACCTACCGATTTTTTCTAATAGGTTTTTAATTGCGAGAATTGAACACATACTCCTGTTACAGCGCGCGCATTGCCAGTTTTAAAACAACCGTGATATTAAAAAACTAAAACATTCTCTATTTTGGAGGTGATGCAACTATCACTTGCAGAAATACATGTGTTTAAATTAGCGATGGGACACGAGTGTTTACCCACTGGTTAGGAAATATATATTTGGGTAAATACCCAAATTTTATTTACCTACCGAAAAAATGGGTATTTGTGAGAAATTGTAAGAAAAGTATTATAAGAAGACATTTAGTGTTTTAAAATAGCAGAATAAAATCTTCCAAATACTAATAATGTGGGTAGAGAAAGAAGCAAACTTGCAACACTGGAAACTCATGAATTATATCTGGTTATTCCTCGTTTAGATTACTAACATTTGCGATGGTAAAACTAACTTGCGTTCACAGTACCGAACTTAACTTGGTTATCGTGCTTATACTACCATTGTCTGTAAAGAAACAGGTTGAGGTTTCCATGGTTGAGTAAAAAATCTGCTTGTTACACGGGAGAGGAATAAATTTAAAAAAAATGAACACAAATTAATTGATTGTAGCGTCACAGTTTGTAGATAAGTTCTGCCATCATTCGTTTATATTTTAAAACTAGTACGCACCACTATTATACTATATATTTCGATAAAGAAAGAAATAAACTCAAGAAGTGATTTGTGCCTAATAACTAACTTCCGTTTAGACAGCCGTTTCTTACTAACGTTACAAGATAACCGTCGTAAGTTGACGCTAGTTAAATTTGAAACCCGCGTTAACGGTAACTACCGTTTACATTACTAAAATGAACTCGGGTTAACTTTAACCATGGTAAAATGTTAGTAATGTAAACAAGGCATAACACTGCTTCAACCAGCTCTGTTTCTAATTTAGTTAAGTATTGATATTGAGGTGGGAGTTCGGCCACTGATTGCAGCGAGTGAACATCGAGGCTCTGCGGAAGCGTCTAGTGCGGGAGTGTGACCCTCCGTCTGTGATACACATACACTACACAACCATACATTTACACATACATTCACACATATACATTACTTCTTTCTTACATTTATACATTTTCATTCTACACAATTTCCCTCTCCCTCACTTTTCCTTCCGAACTTCTGCCCTATATCCGTCCCAACTCTACCGGATTTGACGTTTTACCCAGACTAGACCTTTTTAACTTCTTACCCGATCATGACATTTTAACAATTGTTTTTGTTCGCTTATTCCGGGGAACAAGCTAACTCCGGTTGCGAAAAGACTTCATTTAGTACTCTTATTACTTATTCATATTCTTACTAATTCACGTATTAAACTTGTATTGACTGGAAAGAAAGATGCATTATTTTACCGGTTCCATTTATCTCCTCGTGCCGAGGAGTCTTGAAGAAGAAGAAGAAAAGAAGAAGATATTGAGGTGAGACTTTAGAGTCGGCGTGCCTCTACAAAAGTTGAATTTCCTAAATTTTCTTCTACTTAGGTAGAGAAAAAAGTGAAAATGGATAGAAAGGAAAGCAATGTTTGGAGTGCGTATAATGTACGAAGTGAAAATTAGTAAACTGCATATACTGTGGTAAAAAAACTATAAACATCCGACGAATGTGATTAAAATGTCAGAGCATGTTAATAAATGTTTCAAGTGGCCTGAAAGCATGATAATTTCCCGCAAAACATGACAATGCAGTTACTTCACTCTGGATTCAGACAATTCAATTATTATTACATTTCTATGTCTACCTAGCAAGTGTAGTGTAAGTGTGTAAGTTCCCACACATGCTCCCACTCCTACTGTCTTTCATTTGTAGTTATTACAGCATGCATGATGTAACAGAGTATATATTTCAATTAATGTTAATTTTAATAACTTGTCCCCCATAGTCACTGATAGAATGTAAATTAAAAGAAAATCACTTAACCTCGTTTTATGTACTATTTTAATTCCTGTACTTGTAGAAAAATAAATGTAGTGATTTCAGAGTCATCAATGTTTAAAAATATATTATGTGCAGAAACATATTTGCTTTTTCTGTTATTGTTATCAAAACAGGAACGAGAACGTTAATCATTTGTATTACTGAAAATAATAAAATTACTGCCTTTTGATATTTCTTCTACTTTCTACTGAACCTACTGTTACTTTTTCCTTATTATTACGTAGTGCGAAAGAACGTCTATCTCATATATAGGATTGTAAAGGGAAAAACTTATATTTACCCAATTTGGGTAAATACGCGGGTATTTACCCAAGGTATATACCCAAAAAATATTTACCGGTAAATATCCCATCCCTAGTTTAAACCTTTCCGCGTGCACAGCAACTGAGTTGCTCAATTCAGTGGCTGAATCTTGTACCCTCAGAAAGAAGTAGTTACAAATAATTACGCAAAAAGTAATGAAAGAGTTGAAAATTTCTCGTTAAATGGCAGGCAACATGAAACAAAAATATTTGGGAAAGAGAATGTTAAACATTTATCATAAATAGATTACATAATAATAATAATTACGGTAGGTTACCAGCCCTTAATATCAGACTCAAGACAATTCACCACATTATCGCAACGAACTCCAGTAGAAGCTCCATTGAACGCGATTTTCGGGGCTATGCTGTACCCTGCGGTAAATCTAAATATCACCTATAATGCGACTGAAACTGGAGCGCGAGACTGGGAAGAAATAGTACAGCGCGAGACTGGGAAGAAATAGTACAAGTTAATTTTAAGAAAGGCACTGTACTTAAAATACACAAAGAACTTAATCATTTACAGTAGACATATTAGGCTTACTTCAGTGAAATGCACAAATGCTGCACTGTACTGTATGAAGTTACATTTCGGATCGCTGATAGTAGGGCTTATTTATTGGCTTAAAAAACAATCAGTAGTTTACTGTAGTTTTCTAGTAGCACAAGAGAGATATCTACTGTTGTTCAGACAAGTGAGCCGTGATAACATAGAAGTGAGTAGCGAGGTTTTAATGAGTGATTGGTGGGAATCATTGCATGTCAAAGCAAAAGTAGGAAAATGGTATATTCCATAACGATTTTGATAGAATATATGCTAATAAAAATGCTACGATTAATCGTAGAGTAAATGCTTTCGTGTCAGGTAGGCCTTTTAAAAGACGTAAACTGACGGATGTGATCGTAATATTTCCTTCACAATGACTACTATTTTCGTATATCACCAGCACAAGTCGATACCAGTCAGTGTGCGAATTAAGCCTTTTAGTCAGGGGGGATACAATATAACACACGGATTTCAACAGAGAAAGATGGTGAAAGGAGACATGCAGTTCCATTTTCCAATAGGGGTTGCCAAATTAAACCAATAACAATAAATTATTTTGAATTTTATTTACGGTCTTTAAACATCTAAGGCGCAGGTCGGATAGGGGAGAGGAAAGGAGTCGGGAAGGTGTTGGGCAAGGCTTACGTAGGTGCTATCCGAGGCTGCCGGAATACTCTAATAGGCCTGGGGGTAGCGAATATGACGTCACACCGCGGGTCTCACTGAGGCGTTGAAACCATAGAAAGCAATAGGGAACAAGGAGATGTTGTCCTTTTTTCCCCTGAGAACTAAGGAAAGAGTAGGAATGTTATTGTGAGTTAGGACACAACATATTATACTCTCTGGAAGTACATAGTGTAATTTAAAACGCTTTATTAAGATACTTTAGCATTGGGACATACCACAATTTGCGATAGTTTTCTTTAAAAGAGGTTGCATGGAAATGTTAATTTTCGTACTACTGATAACTGAAAAACTGACGTTGTACTACTGATCAACAAATAGATCTCATCATCATATATATTGTCACCATCATCATATATCCAATGTTGAATGAAGGCCTCCCACTTTTCTTTCCACATATCTCGGTCTGTTGATATCCTCATCCGTAGCTCGTGAAACACGATTGATTTCATCTAGCCTTCTTACATTTTAATGTCCTCTCGGCCGTTTCTTTTCTCTAGGAATCCACTGTAGTGCATTTGTCGTCCACCTTCCATCTGTTCGTCTAGCTATGTGACCGGTCCTTTCTCCAATTCAACTTCTTCGCAGTCTTGATTACATCATCTACCTTTCTTTGTGCGCGAATCCATTCATTTGTCTTCCTGTCCCTCCTGGTTATTCCTAGCATGTATTTCTCCATTGCTCTTTGTGTGACTCTCAATATTTGAGTCGTTTGCGCATTCAATGTCCAAGTTTCGCAGCCGTACATCATTACAGGTAAGACACACTGATTATAAACGTTACGCTTCAGACATATTAGTAGTTTGATTTTGAAAATAAATTGTAGTCTTCCAAAAGAACTCAACACCATCTTGCATCTTCTATTTATTTCATCAGTCAACTTTGCATTCGATATTTTGAGCTGGCCTAGGTGAACATACTCATCAACTATATTGTCTCTCCGTTAATCTTCACTTCCTTCTTTGCAGCATGTTGGTTGTACATTACTTTTGTTTTACATAAGTTCATTTTAAGGCCTTTTTTCGAACTCTCGTTACTCAGTTCTTCCATTCTGGTTTGTAGTTTCTCTGTACATGAAGCAAACAGGACTACATCATCAGCGAACCGTAGGTGGTGAAGATATTCGCCATTAATATTAATTCCAATTTCATCCCAGTTTAAATTTTGGAACACTCTCTCCAGGACCGCACAAAAGTTTTGGAGAAATTGAATCTTCTTGCCTTAGCTCTTTTCCAACTTTAAAATTTTCAATGTCTTGATGCAGTCTAATGACAGATGTGGCAGGCGAGTAAATGTTTCGCAGTAACATGATGTATGCACTTTTGATGCCTTGATGTTCAAGTGATTTAAGTACTGCTGACAAGGAGACCGAATCGAAAGCTTTTTCTAAATCTATGAATCCCAAACACAGTGAATGTTCATATTCATTAGTCCTTTTCATAACTTCATTCAATGTTTGTATGTGGTCAATTGTCCTAAATCCACGACGAAATCCGGCTTGTTCCTTTCCCTGGTTAAAATCTAAGTCTCGTTCAATACGATTCAAAATAACTCTAATGAACATTTAGTATAGGACTGACAGTAAACTATTTGGTCTGCAGTTTTCCACGCGTTCTTTGTCCCCTTTGTTGTACAACAATACGATAACGGCGTTGTTCCAAATTGAGGGTATTTTTCTCTTCTTCAGGCACATCGAGAATAGTTTAGCAAGTTCCTCTTTCATTTTTTAACCTCCCCATTTAAACATATATGCTGTGAGTCCGTCTTCTCCTGACGATTTTCCGTTCTTAATTCTCGATGTACTTTATCCACTTCTTCTTTCATTACGTCTGGGACTTCTACATCATTTTTTTCTGGGTTTTCATTTCCTAAATATTCCTCGGAGTAGTATAATTCTCTGTAGAAATTTTCAAATATTTTTATAATTTATTCCTTACTTCGTATTACGGTCCCCTCTGGTCTCTTAACTGCTATTATTTGCTTTTTCCCTATCACAACCTGCTATTTGGCTTTCGTCAGGCTCTTGTTTTCCTCGATTGTATTTCTAACCAGGTTTCCGTTATATCTTTGTACATCCTCTCTTATTTTGTTCCTTACGGTTTTATTTAGTTCAATGTACTCAATCCTCCTTATGAAATTTTCCTCTTATTTCATTTCCCTTCTTTTCTTCATCAAGAGACTGAGATTTTGCTCTGTTTTTTTCTTCATGGTGCCTGCTATTTCCTCTTATTATCTCCGTCAGTATTTTATTACTGCTATTGATGTCTTTTTCATCTTCTAACTCTTCCAAGGCGCTGAATCTGTTGCTTAGTTCTATTTCGAATGTCTGTCTGTGTTTTCCTACATTTTCCAGATCTAAAAGTGGTGGTTTTCCTTTTCTTTTTCTTTCATATCTAGTATTTAGTTTCAGCTTACATCTCACCATCCTATGATCACTCGAGACTTTGAAACTGTTCAGAACACACACGTCTTGCAGAATGTTCCTATTATTCGATAGAACATATACTATTTCGTTTTTAGTTCCATTTGAGATTTTCCATGTCCATTTCCTTTCGGGCGGTTTCTTGAAAAATGCATTGCAAATGAACAGTCTGTTGGCTTCTGAGAATTCCACTACCTTTTCTCCTCTCTTGTTTCTTTTGTCAAATCCAAAGTTTCCCACTTTCGTGTCACTGCTCTGCTTGGTTTGTGTAATGCGATTTGCTACTATCCAGAATCCAGTTTTCACGAAAATATTACCTTAATAACAGAACGTTATGATATTGTAATCGTAACCAGCATTCTCCTATACCCTCATATATTAATATATTATTAAGGAAAAGATACATATAAGTGTTATTTGTTTCAACTAGGAACGTTATACAGAATATTCGAACCAATTGGAAGTTTCCATACTGTTATATGAAAAATAAACTACCGGTAAGTATTAAGCGCCAGACAGTACCAATTGAGAGTAGTGTACTGTGACACATGCAGTATAATACACCGTAGAGTTGGGAAACTCACCAAGGTTCAAGTGTACACTTTGTGAATTTAACCTAAAGACTGGAAACATGAAAACAAAATGTTCCATTTTTAACACCAGACAGTATTAATTCAAATTAGTGTACAAGGGCATATGCAGTATACACTGTAGAACCGTGGATATACATGTTGGAAACTTACCTGAGTTCAAGTGTACACTTTGTGAGTTTTAACTAAAGACAGGTTAAGATAAGATAAAATGAATTCTATGGGCG
>JAGDQP010021137.1:9677-32196 GCA_022664845.1 Lepisma saccharinum | reverse complement strand
TGTTAACCACAAGTACTTCCAGTGTCCCAAGGCTATGCAACTGTTATCTCCTGCAAGTCGTACTCATTATCAACACCAGTTCTCAACTTTTCACTGTGCACTGTACAAGGCTCAGTGTTAGGCCAAATACTTAGAGACCAGGATCTAGCACAATACGTGTCCCACGATCCGCCATGCGTATATAACCCCTCCCCCATTACTCCAAGCTCCAGTGTACGCACAGTGTATGATGAAGATAATGATGAGTGTACCTCCACGTGACTATGTGGAACAATGAACTCCTAGTCGTGGTGTTACTCGATTGCTGTACAGCACCCATACTAACCCGGCGTCGGGAAGTGGCGCCCCCATCGCCCAGTCAGTTTTACTGGCTGCAATCAGCCCTGGCAGCTGCTAAGATCGTTGCTGCCTATGGGAAGTCCAATAGCAGGGCCAAAGTGCATCTCTATTGAGATTTTTTCCTTCCCACTAGCGTAGGGGATTGGCGACCTCATCGCAGGCCTACGGGCCGCAACGTGATGCATCATCACATAGCCCGAGCAGCAGACCATCGCTGCTCGTATACGGCGTAGGGAATTGGCGACCCCATCGTCCAGCTGGCTTTTGCTGGCTGCAATCAGCCCTCGCAGCTAAACATCTACGCTGCCTGAAAGGAGGACCAGCCGAGAGGATTTCATTTATATTCACCCCATTTTTCATCCATTGATGACTCATTATTTCATCTCCTCTTGTGCTGTGAGTTGCTCCTCCGCGCAAAGACCAAGGATGTGACAGGATGTATTTGCATTGACGATGGCCCCTGGGCCCAGGGGAAAGGGGGCGGAACCATTGGATAGCGCCTAGTTCTTGACAGCAGATTCTTGGATGGTCTAGCTCGTTAGGACTGGGAAGTGCGCCATTGGGGAGCTCTTCGGACCTTTGGTCTCGCCAACACTCGGGGGAGTGGGTGTCCCAAGTATCCATCAGTCGGGAGTACAAGTGATTTCGACGCCAAGTCATTGGACTTCGCCTCGATTTCCAGCTTGCTGACAAGGGTGATGAGGGTAGTACCCGGCAGCCTCGTTGGCTCCTCAGAACGAAGACGGAGAAGTGTGGGCATTTACGGCTACAATTGATCATGGCTCCACCACATCCTAACAAGTCGCCTTCGCGCACAGAAAAGAAGCCAAAGAGACAGACTGAAGAGAAAGTCACTGAGGATAATAGAAAGAAGGCGCATATAGTTAACGAAACAACCAGTGACACAGCAGAAAAAATAGAAGTAGAGGAACAGACAAGTATCGTACCGACTATCACACGATATCTTGTTATTAAGGTAAAGAATGAAGCAGAGAATCCAGGTGGTTTGAAGGGGTTACCCCCTTTCATCATACAAAAACAACTGAATCATGTCGCCGGCGAACTTGCACATGTTAAAAAGCTTCGTAACGGCACCTTGCTCGTGGAGACGTTAACTAACAAGCAGTCAACTAATCTCTTGCGCATGAAGACGCTAGGACCATTCGAGGTTCAAGTTGAACCGCATCGTCAACTAAATTATAGTCAGGGCGTAATATCTTGTTGGGACCTTCAAGATGTCCCTGAAGAAGAGATTAAAGATGCACTTGCCAGCCAAGGTGTAGTTAATGTTCGTCGAATTAAAACACGTAAGAGTGGCGAGCTGCAACCCACGAGCTCGCTAATTTTGACGTTTGCCATGCCACAGCTTCCTAAGGACGTGAAGGCAGCCTTCTACTGCTTGCCTGTCCGTCCATATATACCCAGTCCGCTCCGCTGTTTTAAATGTCAGCACTATGGACACACCAGCACGTCGTGTAAGGCGACCTCTGCTGTTTGTGCAATTTGCGGAACCAGTAGCCATGGTGAGGATCCTTGCACATCACTGAAACCTCAGTGTGTCAATTGCAAGGGTGAACACACGGCCTGGTCGCGGGACTGTCCTATATTTCAGGAGGAAAAACGAATTCGAGAGCTGATGGTCTTAGAGAAAATATCCGCTAGTGATGCTAAACGTCGATTACGTGATTCTCAGCGCACCCTTCCCTCTGGTGCGTTTTCACATGTTGTAGCCAGACTAGCAGTTAAAACTGTCTCGGTTGGTACGCAGACAGTTAATGTATCAACCCAAACAGTGTCTGATGTGCATGACGACCCTCCGAAGCCGCCCAAAGAATCGGAGGCTCCTCTCCATATGCCGACGCAGAGTCAGGGACAAAAAACACCTGTGCAGAGCTCTAGAACTCCACGGGCTAAGACTACTTATAGTCCGTATAAAGTCTCGAAGTTAGTTCGCACTTCGCCTCTCACTACAAGCATAAAGACTCTGACGAACGTTCTGTCTGCTCAGTTAGCTCAGGACGAGTTTGCACATACTGTCGATGAACCAAGTTCATCTTTGGCTTCAGACATGATTCAGGACCACTTAATGGATATTGATTTTAATCTCGTGGGCAGGAAAGGGAAACTTAGGTATAAACCTAAACTTAAACGGTAATATTTTACTTGTTTTCGCAGAGACTTTTATGATTACCGTTTATATTTTATGATTATGCTCCATTGCTGTTATGTTTTATAGTGTAGTTTTGTTTTATCTTGTGAAGTCCCATTTACAGGCTTCCATTAAGTTTTATAGTGTAGTTTTGTTTTATTTGTTTAGCCCCGTTTACAGGCTTGGTTTTTATTCTGATTGTGAAGACCTTTTACATCTTCATCTTTTATATTATTTTATTATTTTAATTAACAGCTATTTTTAGACGTGACAAAGATAAGGGGCTTCCCCGTATCGGGACGGGCGTAAGCCATAGTGCTGTTACCGCCCATAAAATTCATTTTATCATTTTATCAGCACCCATATTAACTAGCATTTATGCACTGGACACAATACCTACAATCGTACAACCACCTGTCGCCTTAATTTTGAACCTAAGTCCGTCGTCTCGTGAAGGTGCACAGTGGATCAGCGGCAGGGGTTTTACTTTCATCCCCTTGCACAACCACCGCCGAGAGTACTTGTTCATGCCTCCAAAGAAACTGTTAACTATTCCATGTCAATGACAGTCAGTACGAAGCTGATGATTCCTTATTATGTGGTATGTTTTGTATTGTCTAAATGTACTTAAAAGCACGTAATGTAAATATAAATCAAAACTCTTAACTACCAATCCAACATGGAATGATCAGCTTGTACGACATATTGTTGCGAAATCTCTTACTTAGATAATTTCACTGATTCGCGGGCGTAAATGAGCTTGTTCTCGGGTATCTTAAGGCTCATAGGTAGAGAACTTCGGTACGTAGACTTATCTTAACTTGGTTAGAGTGCGGCATAAAGCCTCAAGGGAAACAACTGTGAAGAAACACAAACCAAAATACGTTTTGCTAATATTTATTTGGACTAAAATATACAAACATGAATTGAATAATTAAGCAAAAAAGAAATGAAAGTAACTGAATCTCTAATCTAAAATCTAACCAATGAGAGACGTTCTGACTTGTTACATTTTCGTTTACTTTACTGAAATGCAGAGAAAAATACTTGTTGTGGGATTTTTATTTTAAAATAACATTATTCTCAAGATGACCAACTGGCATTGTATAAAAGTGGTAGTGAATTTCATCTATCAGAAAATTTGCTAAGCTAAACTTTTCGACTTACTAACCTGGAAATTCTTCTAAGTTCGGACTCTGACGAAACCGGATCCGGAGGCTTATATATGAGGGGATCGTCGACGCCCCGGATTATTTACATCCGTACTTCTTGAAAGTCAATCTGGACACGTAGCTCTTTTCATCGATAGTCCAAAATTACCATATTTGGGAAAATACGAAAGGAGTCTAGGATTGGGTGAGGCACAGTTGAACAATCATCCTGTAATTTCTGTCATCCTCACGTGATTTTGGAAAGCGTCATTTATGCGTCGAATTGATATTATCTTGTCTTGTTTATTTAGGTCGCTTCATTGCAATAATCAACCTACGTCCTTTGTTAAGAAAAACAGCATGATTACATATTTTCGAAACTGTTAAGCTATTTCCCTTTTTACAGTTTCTGGAAGCTTCTCTCTCCAAGCAAAAATTTCATTTTTCATAAATACTTTTTTGCACAACTAGGAAAGTTTCGCTTTCCTTGTGGATAAGTTTTAATAAGGTTCAGCAAAATCAGGAGTTGGGTCTGGGAAGAATAAACCAATTTTGTAACAATATCAAAAAGCAACCAAACTGTAAATTGTAAAAAAGACAAGCGAAATCTATATTGTAAAAAGACAACCAAAATGTATATTATAACACTTATGTCGTAGAGTTGTCTAGTTGTAAGATCATATGTAACAGAGTAGTTTATTGTAGTAAAAAACATTTTTTACCTCTAATCCTTTTGTGTTCTGCGTTTTATTTCAAGAAATGACAGTCAACTTAATTTGCTGGCTTGTATATATTTATTGGTACTAGATTTACAAGTGTAATGTGGATATGCCATCCACCACATTTGCCGATTGTAACTTCATCCAACACTGTAACAGTATGAAGGTTCGCAGTGCGCATGCATACTCTTGCACTGGTTAATGATACATACAGTTGGTAATATCAAATTTAAACTGTAATGTGCGCAACGCGGGACATGCTTGATCTTCAAGGTTTGTTACATTCCCCAACTGGAAAATCTTACTTAAAACAACCATCTTTTTAATACCCTTACAGTAAAAGATGGAACACATCTCGCAACATCGTGTAACAAGATGGCGGATATGCCATTCACTAACTAACCCATTAGATGTATTCCGTTCTAACCCGTAAAAATTAGTAGTTAGCCAATCCACTGGACGTTGGTACCCTGCAGCTAAATCGGAACGTTCACATGGTAATTTCAACAGGCAATGGAATATTAGTGTCACATTACACGCAACCACACAGAATTCACGAATAATGTATTCGTTAGGGGGAAATATTAACACCTTGAAAATCACTAATGAACTGCCTTGCGCAAAATACACATAAACCCAATGGGTTATGCTGTTGAAGCACTAGAGGGATCAATTCTGCAATGCACTCTGGATCCTTGATATACTGATGAACTACGGTTAATAAAGGTCTTTTCAAAATATGAGTATGTCCCTGTGCAACGAAAATGGAATAATACTCGCCAAATAGTTCAGGATCGTTCATATAACGACACATGCTGCGCAATCACCGTTCATGTGTTCCAAACGTACAGGCAGTTGTGCACTTTACGTAAATTACACTCGGTACACTGAATGGGATTGGTTTGCAAGTACGTACCAATGGTGGCCAAGACACATTTGTCCACAATATAGTCACCTCGACAATACGTGTACTGAGCCATATTCACTACAAGGATGCACTACCACGGAGTATTACACAGAGGTACTATGCAGAGTCCACTACACAGACACATGAAGTACATATAGTATGAGGAGAAGAAATAGTAATTGTTTACTACAACACACATGTCACTTGGTCTTGGATGGAGCCTCCGCGTCCTGGCTCAGCAACATGTCCACCAAAATACCACGTTTTAATTCCAGAAGGCGCTGCAGATCTCAGTCAAACTTCTCCTTTAATTCCTCAGGTGCTGATTCATGAGATGATACGTAAGTCGCAAATAAAACATCCACAGTGTAATATCACCTTCGTAGGGCAACAAACAATGTATAGATTCTTGAGGTGTAGCGTCGGGAAATAAGTACCCTCCACAATGACCCGTACAAACCTGATCGTGCTGGCTAGGTTGGTTAGTATAACAACCTACGCACAAAAGGCAGCGAGCAAGGTCGTACTTAGTAAAACTCGCCAATATACATGGATCATCTACCGAACGTGGTGAACATTTGCACGGTGCGGGAGACTTGCCATCGCTCTTGGTGTACTGACGACGAATTGAATAGCCTAGTCCATGTTCAAGGTGGCCATGGCTACTGATAATCCGTTTTGAGAATCAACGGACTTTAACCATACTTCAGCACACACGCAAACGCACTCACACACACCAAGACAAATCCACATGCTCAGACATTCCACAGCGGTACCGCATTTGAACATGTCAAACTGACAGCTATAAGCCTCTTATCTTTGCTTTATTACTACTTCCGTTGAATTGTCTGTTCCGTTGAATTGTCCGTTGAATTGTCCTAAGACCATTTCTGAGGATTATTTTCTGATCTCATGATGTTTACTGGCCCGTGAATTTGCATTTGTATAGATCCATTTAAACCTTTTATCAGGCATCACTTATTCGACATCCTATTCCTTCGTTGGGTTATTTCCCGTTTGCCTTAAACCCTTTCCCAACACTCATTCCTTTTGTTTGAAACAAGCTCGCTGCACTGTCGAGGAGGAGGGAGGGGATGGGGATTTTATTGTAAGCGGAAAGTGCAAAACCCTCTACTTAATTCCTATATTACAGGTATACTTGTATTAACTGGTTGAAATGGCTCATGGTCGGAACCATTCCACGCTAAAAGTAACCCCCAATAAAATAAAATAGATAAATGAATCGCAACTATAAACCATGTACGCTTTAATCTGTATTTGATCCAAAATTGCCGAAAACACCTATTGTTAGGTTTTTCTGAGTTTATCTAAACAAAAATTAATTACGTCGTCGTTTGCTGAGTTCATGATTTAATTCCTAATGAATCGGATCCAAAGACATTCTTGTGATAGTAGTGATTTGACACTCTCAGGAGTATGTATGTACTTAACATTCCGTATCCCTAGTATCACTCAATATCATATGGATATTCAGGGGATGTAAAGAAGGGATATTTGCGACGTCCATGCGACATCCCTGATATCCAAAGGACGTCCTATACGTGTTAATCAGGTTGCCGAATGTCCACTTCATGGATATCCCATGGGACGTCCTGCTGGATCTCCATGGAATGTCCATGAAACGTCGTGTGGCATCGCGATGGGACGTCCGGTAAATATTATGGGATGTCGCATGGATAACACAAATCGCGTAGATGGTTGGACATCCCCAGAGGGAAGGCAGGGTCAACCAATGTCTTTCCTTTTATTGCTTAACGAAGATGGAAAGTTCCTTTATGGTGCTGGGATGCCATGGGTCTGTGTGACGGGCTTTTACGGTCTCCGTGTTATTCATTATCAGGAGTCATAATTGGATGCTGTTGAATTGCACAGCATTTAAATTTTACTCCTTAAAATGACTAACACCGAGAAGGTCAAACCCCGTCACTCAGACAAAGGGTATTCCAACACCATGAAGGACCTTACCAAGTAATAAAACAAAGGGAAAAGGTTGCGCCAAACTCATCTCAGTCCCATCTACGATAACATCATCCTCTATTCATCCACAAGAAAGTAATTTTGCCTTGAGTTTCGACGTAGCATTTTATTGACAGTCTTTAGAACACAAAAAAAAAAAAACATCTGTAGAAAAACTGACCTCAGCGTACCATCTTCGTGGACATTACATCCGTGGTGTGGTATACTGGTATAAAAGGCAACACATTGGTAACAACCGAAGAATTGCATAAAATACCAAAAGATCCAGATGGTAAGCTACTATTCCAGTGGATAAGGCAAAGCACTATGTGTTTTGTGATTAAAAGATGGCCTTTGGTACATAGGTCCCTGTGACCCTCCTGAACGTTTTGAGAAGTGGAGACATACGAAAGTAATAAAGGAAATAGTAAAGACACAAACAATAATATGTATGATTATAAGGAAGAATGTGTTGGAAGAGAATCTAAATTTTAGGAAGAAATATGCTTAAAAATAGAGTTAGAAGTTAAGAGAAAAAGAAGAAAAGAGAAACAGTTAGTTTTTAAAGAAAATTATCACAACAAATTAAAGTTGTAATAAATTTGAAGTGAGTTGAAAAGTTGAAAGACAAGGCAAATGGCAGTCTAAATTTGAATAGTACTGAGAGTCATGAGGTATGCAAGATCTAAACCAAAGTGAGCAAGTAGAAAATCAAACCAAAGGAATTGTGAGGAGTACAACCGGTAAAGGAGAACAAAGCAAAAAGATCAGTGAACGAAGCCAATATAAAGAATATGGACAACCTGTTATCATATACAAAAGAGAATAGAAATGGAGAACAAAACCCCATGTAAGAAGAAATTAGTAACCAATAAGAAAAAGAGTAAAGGTAGAAAAGTGAGAAACAAATGAATAGGCAAACAAGTACCAAAGCCAAAATTTAGTATTGATAGAAAAGATACAGAACAACACAGAGTGAAGAGAAGGAGGAATAGTCATGGCAGTAAAAGGAAAAAAAGAATACTACCGAAAAGCAGAATATCGAAACGAGAAAAAACGTGCCGAATCTCAGAACGACAAATCCATTATTTCTATGTATGGAAGAAACGGATAGTAGTTATATGGGTAAAGCAAAGGATGAAGAGCAAAATATGGGACCGATAGAAGAAGGGGGATCAAAATATCTCAATGTTATACCAAGCTATTTGTCCCATCGGATAAATGTTAAAATTGGTCAATGGCAAGCAAAATCTAAACTAGCCAAAGCGAGAAAAAGGGTTGAGTCAAATTTTAGGGAAGAGAAAAGAAACTCGAGGAAATGTGACAGAAAAATGAAGAGTACTTATAAAAAATGGGCTAGAAGAATAAACAAACTGAAAGAAAAAGCGTTGCAAAACTGGGTGAAGAGAATTCCTCAACATATATACGAAAGAGAGACCAATTGCTGGCATACAAAGGTGATAATTAGGGGAAAGGCAGTAAATACATAAGCATTAACTCGTACTTGATGGAAGATCCAAAATAAAAAAAATAATAAAATAATGTTGATTTTTAATGAATACCGGTGCGAAGATATCACTAACAGATCTTTATTGTTATGTAGAGTGAAAAGTGAACTTTATGAATTAGTTGTGTTTAAAAAAATGTAAAAATTGTAAAGAGGTTTAATGGAAATTTACACATTTTAATTTTTTTCGTTTGTTGGAGGGGCTTTATGATATGTCATCTGTACAGCTGCCCTGATCAGTTGGCTGAATAGATATCTTTATTTACGCGGATGACTTATACTGAAGTTTACCTATATGCGACAGAATGTGGACGGGGTTGGATGATTAGACTAAAGTTTTTCGAAGCCAGCGTGCATATGATTGTTTGGAAGTAATACGTAAAGGACAAGTCAGTTCAACAACTTTATGCACAAGTTATTTTGTATATGGAATTATATCTGTGAAAATAGTTAACTATATGCTAGAACGAACACAAATAATTTGGAAGCTATTACAATATAATAGCATTACTTACAAACCGGAGCTATGTCCAGTTAAGCAATAGTGACGAAGTTATTTGGAAATAGAAGAACGAAAGTTGTTTGCGCTGTTATATAAATCATAGATATTGAAATTAAAGGGAATGCGCACCCATTGATAATGTTTTGTGCGAGTCGTCGTTTGTTTTAGGTAAATGAAGTAATTAGAATGAGGACGCTAGATGACACACTAGGGTGAGAAAAAGAACTGTAAAGTAAACTGATAAAGACTAATATTTGTGAATGTAGCAGAAATATTGTTAAAGGGAAAATATAATAATAGTATGTTTTGTAGTTGAGTGGATATGAATTCCACATATTTTCTGTTATAGTTTTGGAATGGAAGTTATAAACTCGTAAATGTATGTAAACCCTATGTATGTAAAACAGTATTGTAAGTTATGTAAGATGGAACTTAATGATATATAATCGTTAGCAGGGCTTAGTCTCTGCATAGTAAATGTCTCCTAATGTAACTCGTATTTTATTTACGCTATCGTACTTCTTGCAAGAGTGCACACTCTTGGCTGGCTAAAGAATACTTATGAAGGTAGCCCCACTCTTGTGCCAAGGCCAGAGTACCTCCAATTGGGCATCTTTATCTTTCTGCTCCTTGAAGTAACCTAACGTGAGAAGAGAAGAGTCTTATGTTATATAGTCGGTGCCTTATGATATCGCAGACCCGTCAAAGTGTCAGAGCATTCAGCGATATACATAAATTCTTATCAAGCGAACTTTATTTTAACCCAAAGAGAGAGAATTCTTATCTATAATTGATACACATAGAGTAAGTGAATACGTTACAAAGGCTACATTTAGTACACTTTTTACTTATTCACTTTATTACTAATTCAGTAGAGGTTTTTGCACTTCCCGCTTACAATAGAATTCCCCTGCGCACTCCACCGCTACAGTGCAGCGAGCTTGTTTTGAATAAAGGGGATGAGTGTTGGGAGAGGGGATTAGGAAGTCGAGAAGTAACCCATCAAACGAATTGGATGTCGAATAAGTGATGCATGATTAAAGGCTTAAATGGATCCAAAGAAACGGAAATCCATGCGCCAGTAAACTTAATGTGATCAGAAAATAATGCTCAGAAAGGTTCTTTGGGAACGAACAATTCAACGGAAGGCGGAAATCAAACTACAATATAAGAGTATTAGCAATTAAATGGATCTATAAAAATGGAAATTCACACACCAGTAAACTTAATGCGATCAGAAAATAATCCTCAGAAAGGTTCCTTCGGAACAGTTGATTCAACGGAAGAAGGAAATCAACAAATGTAATAAGAGACTTAGAAATGAAACGGAATTGCTAGAAATGGAAATTGAATGCATGAATAAACCGTAAGCTACGAACAGACTCCTGAGAGGAAAAGTATCCTTTGGAAACAGATGATTCAATAGGTATGCACTGAAGCAAGGTAGGATTGCATGGACAGATTATGAAAGAACGTAAGATGCTTAGAAATTAAATGGAACCTAGAGAAATGTTAAATGCACGCACCAGTAAACCTAATACCAGTTCAGAAGATAAGCCTCAGAAAAGCCCCTTGGGTACAGAGAATTCAATGGTTGTGCACGGAAGAAAGAAAGCAAACTATGATTGCATTGAAAAAGGAAAAGGATAATTGGAAGGAATCGGTACCGATCCGAAGAGGGACTAAATGGTATAATATGTTAGACTAAATCCGAATTAAGATTCGTGTTCTGTCAAGGGTGAAATAGCTTAGAGCAGTGGTATTCAACCAGGAGTACGTAACCTTACCTGATATTTCATAAATGATCAAAGCTGGAGAAATATATGTATGTCCATTTTCATTTTTGTATTTTTGACAATGCACTACGGTCAGTGTGGTAACGTAGCCTTAGGAAACAAAAGGTTCTCAAAGATTAGGAGATACGAATATTTCCTTCTTAGGATAAAATATGCTCTGGCTGACCGTACAGGACAGGAATGTCACCATTACTTCCAGCTGTGTCCCCTGCTACTGCCGGTAGAAGCAATACATTATTTTGGGGACCTTGGCCAAGGGTGTTGACCCTGTATCAAGAGGGAGGGGAGGGACAAAGCAATATTCCTCCCCAAAACTTTCACATTCTGGGATCCTGATTCTTGAACTGTACAGTACTGCGAGTTTCGTTGTTCATGCGCGTTCTTACGAATCCTCGAGTAGAGACGCAGTTGCTCCGCTTTTTTCTTGTTACTTCAGCGAATTTCCGGAAACCTGTTTAACTTCAGTGGCGTGGTCACGTTGATAAGTACGTCTTTAATCTTTGCGAATTAAGAAACGCCGAACAATTTGTAACCATTCATGTTTCTCTTCTCTATTTTGGAATTTTCCTCGTTTATCGTAAGAGGAAAACGTAAAATCAACGAAGAAAGCGCCAATGGTCATAGTGTTCAACAGGAAAATGCAACGGTTTCTGTTTCATCATATTGTGTTAGTGCGGGTAGTGTAGAACTACCTGCGAACAAGTGCGAAAATCCGAAAATCGGGCAAAATGTCAAACAGAGAAACGAAGTGAATTGTTTCCTTTCCAAATTGAATTCCGCTTTTATCCATTTCACAACTTCTGCCATTCCCGTCAAATTACTTGTGTGTCAACTTCTCTGCATTGAAACGAATGAAAACGAAGCACAGAAATATCTTGAATCCGGAAACAACTTTGCCCCTCGCACTCACGAAGATTCGACCAAGAATTGAGGAGTTGACGTGCAGGAAACAACCTCAGTAATCTCATTAACAGGTTACTTATAAAAATTAATTACAATAAGTTACTTTTCATTTGTAGAATTTTAACCTTGTCTTTTTCTAGGATCACGATTTGCTCCCTTTCTTTAATCAACGGAACATGTTTATTTAATAAATTACTTTGGGTTTAATTTATTTTAATCAACTTCAGGTGGTATACGCTGAATGGGAAACGCACCTAGGAGTACGCGAGAAATAAAGGTTGAAGACCACTGGCTTAGAAGATATTGTCATATTGGCTTAGTACAGTTGACTGGACAAACGAATCCGAATTGAAAAGAAGCAATTCTGAACAAGATAAGAATAAGTCAAAAGATTCTGAACCCAGTTGAAAGAGTTTCACAAGGAGAATTTGAGTGATTAAAAACGGAAGATCAGATAATGCTTTCATCATGGAAATTTCATGAGTAATAATCTAGAGCTTAAAAACAAGGTCGGTAGACCGGTGCTCGCGTTCTCTCTTTTATAAAGTCCTGCCATAAATGCAGTTTTCCCTAAAAAATGACAGAAGCTCGCGATCTTCAGAATGAGACGTCACGCAAATGCAAGAACATCCCTTCTGTTTGACAATTTCTCGCTGCGTCCTTAGTTTATTATATACTTACATTGGCTGCGTCTGGGAAAGCGAACGGAAACAATGTAACATGAAGCACAAGGGCATCTAGAAAATATTGGATTAGAGAACATTTTTTTTATATAAAAAAGGAAATAAATTAAAACTTACTGTCTAATGAAGTCCACTAGTGGATGCATTGCTCTGAAGCCACTGCTTTTTCTTAAGGATGTTTCTTCGTTTGACGTCCTGTTTCTTCCTGTTGATATGACGAATACGGAAAAACGTCCTTGCCTTACTGAATAATTTCAGTATTCTTTGATCTTCTTCTGGGAACGTTTCTTTCAACAGATGAAATAAACCTGTTATTATGTTTCTTCTGCGACACACAGTAGGAGATGTTCGCACTTCTTTATCGTTTCCGACCACCCAGGAGATGGAGAATGAAGACCACCTCTTGACAACGTCCCTATCCATCTAGAGTTTGATGTGCAAGGTTCATGAACTTCATTGTTGTATTTTTTTTACTCTATTTTCAATATAACCTGCGACATATTTCAGAGCTTCTACTTCTTCTCCGTGTCCAAAATCTATGTTAGCAAAATCAATAGGGTCAATTTTGAACGGTTTTTTCCTCAATGTTCTTTAGAGTTGGTTTATTATAATTGTTCATAAGTCCATTAAACAATGCCTGTGTGACAATAGTTTCTTTTGTCTCCTCAACAGAAGCACCAGCAGGGTGAGGCAGACGGCATCCTAAAAGCAGAGGTCGAAGCCTATGCTTTACTTCTACGGGGAGAGGGTTATTATAGAAGTTACCCAAACCTCGTAGTTGTGAGAAAACGTTTTCTAGAGCGTCTTGATTTAATCTTCTTGTCAAAATATATGAAATGTAGTTAGACTTCACTTCATTAAAAGCCCTTCTAAACTGCGAATTGAAACCAAAAAACCTTGTTGGAATTGAAACCTTGTTAAGGAGGTTTTACCTTCAACTCGCAGGTTAAAAATTGCATTTCCCATATCCTCTAAAACATTCTTCTGCTCTTGATAATTTATGCCATAACCACATTTCAGTTTATTTGGACAATCAGACATGCTGGAGTTCATCACGTCAACAAAATTGTTAACAAGATCGAAAAATTCGTATGCTACATCTGCTTCCGGGATAATATATCGTATGGCACTCGCTGTGTGATGAGAGAAAAGCTGCATAGCCATAGATACCCTCTGTCTATCATTCTGTCGTACTTTTATGTGGTCCCATGATAACTTTGGATAAATTTTTAGTTCTGCGCAATCTGTCTTAAGAATTTGTTCGATTATTTCTTTCGAAATTTTGCAATTTTTCCACACAAGACCCCTATCTAAAAAGTGATTCCTTAATAACTTTACAAGATGCGGCAAATCAGCGAACACCCATATATTTCTTTCGTTCTTGGCAGGATTACTAAAACAAGAGTGTTGGGAGTTTATTCCCAAGTCACTCCAAAGTCCTCTATTGCTTCCACCCAAATCCGATACTATCGCAACAACAGTATATCCTACATTTTCACATTCTAACACGATCTCAAAGAATAACTCTTTCGTTATAATCTTGTCGAAGTTATAGTATATCGGCTGCTTCCAGTTAGCTACTAGTCCCCGTACCATCACTAGTTGCAAATTTTTATGAGGCCCTATAATAACGTCATCTTCACTATCGTAACACACTCTGCTATTTACATTCATTTCATCAAACATAATTACAGAAAGTTTTTCGGTTTTACTTAAAGATCGCGCTTGCTCCTTCATCAAACTAGAGACCTCCGTTAACAATCTGGGCGAAAAAGATAGCTTACTTATCCAACTACGAAGCGTCGAAACGCTTGGAAGAGGAATCCCGATTTGTGATCGTTGGTAGTTATACAGTTTTTCGGATATTGCCCTTTGCGTTAGTGCGGGAATAATATCATCTTGCCCCCATTTTTGTTTCTTTTTGCCGCTTAGAAGTTTCTTAATTTGACCTTCAGTGAAAACTTTACGTAATATTTGTTTCACTTTAGAGTTTACAAGCCGCCGAACGTATTTGGACGCTTGCAGAGATGCTATTTCATTATGTACACGTTTATGCTTTATTTTATACGCACGCAGTTTTAATTGCAAATTGCTAATTTTTGTTTTGTATGTCTTGAGTTCCGATTGAAGCTTTTCAATTTGTGCAGAGAGATCACGAATTTGTTGTTCATGCTCAATGTTTCGGACTTCATTTGAGCAAACAAGTGCCAACGTAGAAAGTGTTCCAAAATTTTCTGATGGTGGTTTATGTTGATTGTCATGTTCACTTACCTTGCACAACACTCTTTACAGGGAATTCCTTGCTTGCAAGCGCTCTTCACGTCCCTTAATTTCTATTGTAGATACACCATACGCCACTGGAAGTTGTGGAGAAGGAACAGCTTCTGCTTTGAGCTTCTTCTTCGGTGGCAGACCCAAGAGTTCAGATTTCAAATCACGTTCGTAACTATCTGGTGCAAAATGTACAGAACACACACGGGCATTGTCAACATTGAATTTATCTTTACGATAGCACTTGACTTCCCACACTTTTTGTAGCTCTTTAGCTCGCGGAAAGCAATGAAGCACTATTTCACTACCTTTTATATTTCAAGTACTCACAGCGCAACTCGACATTGTATAATATTAAATATAATATTAAATCAAATAAACAAATCACTTATTTAAATGAAACTTAAAATTTTTCATAAAAAAATGAAATCACTTCACTCACTCCCACGTAAAAACAGACCGACACGTTCTACCACACTTGTCACCAAACTGCCTACACGAAAGGGATGCATCTTCGTGACGTCACCAAACACACCCCCTTTTAAGAAACAAGAAGGGACTGTTTTGGCACGACCTTATAAAAGAGAAAGCGAGCGGCGGTCTACGGACCTTGGCTTAAAAACTGGTCTTTAAGTATTTATTTGAATGGAGGGTACATGTAAAGAAGAATTCTGAAATGTATTGGATTGAGAAATGAAGATCTTAAAAAGCTAAGCCTTAGAACAGCGCAATTGGGAAGTGGAAGGGACAGGAAAAGAAGACCAGTTTTGAATTGGAAATTCACTCGAGCGAATAATCAAGCGGTCACAAAGGATCCCTTTAGTAAATACTTAATATTCTGGTTGGTATCGAGGTGGTACCGAGGATAGGGTCGAATATACGGCTATGATGTAATTCATAGGACATTATGGGACAGTAAGGAGGTTAAATGCTGAAATATTTGAGGCTAATTAGGTGGTATTGGATTCCTCTGTAGCCAAGTCCAAAATGCATAGGCCTCAGTTTTCCCTAGCATTTGGTAGATCATGTTTCGGTCAAATTCGCCATCCCAAATTTTGCCCGCATGGTAGAAATCATAGAATCGTTATTGTACCTCTACAATCAAACGTTCAAAATCGCGCGTAAAGGTCTAAAACATGTTCAGTCAAATTACATGATTCTATCGGATCATATACACGATGCCAGTAATGGTATACTAGATCATTAAGAAAGCGGTACCTTGACTCCGGCTGCAACGTGCGCTGGCCCAGTGCCTCCCAGTAGCACATGCTCCGCCACGCGTACACCCACTCTTCATCGCTTCGTAGTTGATCTTGCACGTAGGCTTGAAGGACATTCTCTAGTTGATTCATCGTGTTTGCAATATACAAAATTGTAACGCCACTTTGAGTTACATAGGTATCCTTCACATCTGCTTTTCTTGTTAGTCATTACTATCGACTACGTGTCTACGTTGTGTGCTCACTATTTTATACATTGTAATAGATATGCATGGTGTTTCCTTCAGGCTGAGGGTGGTGGTGTTTACTGTATCGAACACTAGTATTTCTTCATGCAGTTAGGCGCTACTTCTACAATCCTATATACTTCGTTATTCGGGATGGTTTACAGTACCTTATATCCCTCGGTGTTCTGCTGTCTCGAGCTTTTGGCGCGTTTCCACTGTAGTAGTACTGGTGAAAACTGTCTTTCTTTTCCGCTGGAGAACCGGAACTGGTGTTTCGCTATTTTCCACTTCTTCTTGCTCTTCTACGATTGCGGTACTCTTGATTGTGAAAGGATAATTTCTCGCCTGAAAACGATGAAATGTTACTACCTCCTTTTTCTCATGTTTAGTCGGATACGTTAGTTGGTTTCACGCATTTCTACGTGTGATATAGTGTTACTATACATACCTTTCAACGTTCGTTGTTGCTCGGCCTGTCTAAGCTTGCTGCTAACGATATGCGTGGGTTTGGTGTCTGGTGGTTGACGCTGACTGATGTACTATATTTCAAGAAAGTAAATCCCACTTGTGGGAAACGTTGGAATAGAATTTTCCAACTATGAAAAATTTCGCAATGCACATGCACATATGTAGTGCACATGGAAACTTTCAACTACTTGTACTCAGATTCTTTGATAGATGTGTTTTATTTGTATATTCCAGAATACTTCTCATACATAGCAGACATAGTAATAAAATATAATATAGAGAAAATCCTATTCGATAATAATAAAACAGAAACATACTCAGTTCCTAAAAATTAACGGGTAAGTGAAATGAGAAAAACATTTTCACTACTTTTATCATAGTATAGTGGTTAGAGGGTTAGCTTTCTACGCAAAAGGTTATGAGTTCAAATCCCCGCACTTCTCTTTACTTTTTCTTGAGGGAACACATTTAGAAAATCACATTTGTTCTTCGACCATAACTAACTATTCAATTTGTAATTGTAGTGAAATATATTTTTAGTTTGTAAATTAGCAGCATTAAACTCGATAATGTTATTCATAATGTTTCGAAGTCTTTAGGAAAATTCAAATTGGTATTAGTGACTTCTATATTACTTT
Organism: Lepisma saccharinum; assembly: GCA_022664845.1. NCBI lineage: Eukaryota > Metazoa > Arthropoda > Insecta > Zygentoma > Lepismatidae > Lepisma > Lepisma saccharinum. Next base: position 14,739 of record JAGDQP010021137.1, on the reverse strand, counting down.
CAATCATGTATTATTTTTTACTGATGTAACATCAATTTAAGGCAGCAGAAAAAAAAACAACGATAATACATAGTAACCCAGTTTACACCGTAAGTTGAATAAAATGCAAACGCATTTTACAACGAGGAGAAGAAGCAAACAACTCGTTCTCTCCCTCGTGTCTCCCACATCAATTTTGACAATTTCTTACTAGATGGCTCTGTCTTTAGCATAGATTTTCACTCGTCCGAACTACGAAAGCAATCTAGGTTCGAATTTTCGGAATGGAGAGTAGCTTCGAATTATCATTTTTGTATTTTGTTAGTGTGTCATTACTTCTCGCGTTATAATGTTGAATGGTCTTGCATTTTCATTCCCTTTTGTGTATTTTATTTTCGTTTCCTGTTGCTAGAGGTAAAAATCAACAATTTGCTTGCCTGCAAATTGACAATATATGAAACAGAAAACTCTCACGTATCCAACATATTTCTCAATTTTTTCACAAATCTTGCGTATTTAGCCAGCGAGTCAGTTGCGCGACTACCTGTTAAGAGCACATTTATTGGGCGTAAACTACGGAATTGCTTTATTGAGAAGATACTCTTAAACACAACGGGCACATCATTTATAATAGGACATGTTTTATTAGAGATTGACGACGCTAAAGCAAGGTAGTTAGAAATATTTATTTCGGTAATGCGAACATGAAGGAAAGATATCATGTAATGAAAACTTAACAGGAAATATCCGTAGGATGATTTATTTCTCAATTTTGATATATTTCTTAATTTCGAAAGAATTTGTTTAAAAGAAAATACAAGTTTATAGTTTTTGGTCCCCTAAACCGCTTTACATAAAAACGTGGATTATACAATTCAAATTTTATTTAAGGACGACCCTAGACCAACGACGGTTTTCCGTCGTTGTTTTAAGATTTTAACATCGATGGTTAATTTACTAGAGCAACGACGCGACGGAACGGCACAAAACTTTGCGTAAACATAATTGTTGAGTAAACAGTACTTTTTCGTATGCCCACCGCTAACAGGAGGCTGCGCCCCCCAACAGCTAATGCCACTCAGCTCCATTCGGACGTACCCTCCCCCATTGCACATCTCGCTATCGCTCGGTGTGCATACTGCCCTGGTGGGCTTATATACATCATAGTTTTTAGTGGACTCATTTAAAATTGCAAATAACAACTTTTATTAAATATACATTTGTGTATTTACATAAAAAACGAAAAAACTTCAATTTTCTTTAAAAAAAATATGCAGAAAGTCGACGCCAGGATTTGAACAGGGAACTTTTGGATCAGCTTCCTGACGCCTTGTCCACAAGAGTAAACTGCAGGTGCCGGGCTGAGCGCTTCTAGCTGTTACTTGCAATTCAAGTTACGCGAGAGTGGAGATTTCCGTCGTTGCTCTAGTAAATTAACCCTCGATGTTAAAAACTTAAAGCAACTCTAGACACAATCTCTAGACCGTCGTTACTCTAGACACAACCTTTATTTTAGTCCTTCAGGCAATTTCGACTCAAGCTACATGTAATATATAAGAGCATTATAATACAGCGCTTGCCTGAGAAATTCGACCAGAATTCTGATTAAGCCTTAGCATATAAATGTTAGCTTTTTCAAATACGAACTTAAATTTTAAAAAAAAAACTGAAAGAATATTGCAAGTGTTAGAACTAAATAAATTTGTAACAGTAATATTTCCAATTTAGCTTCCTAATAACAATCCAGAAAATGATTTAGAAACTGATGTTAAATTTCAGCAGTAAATCTTTTATATAACTAGAGCGATGGGAAACAAATTACACGTAAACGAACAGACAAAACTCCTTATACACTGTTCATTTACCCTTTGTGTTTGTTCCATATATATAGAAGTCACATTCTTGAATGACATAGTTATAAATGAATTCATGAAAGTCGAGTATTTTTAATATTGCGTACTAAACACACAGTTGTTTGGAGTCAGCGATTCCGCCATAATTTCCATTTTGGGTGGGGTTGTAAAGTAAAAATTAAGAGAGTGTAAGTGGAGTTTCGCACGGTTTCTACTGATTTTTGGCCAAGAATTTGGGAGGTGATACTATAACGGCAAGGGGAGTCTGGCGGAATCAGTGTTCGGAGTCCACGTTAAACTGTAGGTCCCGTCCTTGGGACGTACTCTCTATGTGATTGAAGACAATGACAACCACTATCGGTTCACCCTGCCCAGGAACTTTCGGGTCAGCACCTGCTCTCGGGTAGAACACATAATTAAATTTATTGTAAATTCGCTGTTTATGCCTCTTGCTTTACTCGCAGATTATATAAATAATTCACAGCCATATTCAATTCACTATTGGATGAGGCCTCTCCCGTAGGAAATAGTTTGTCTGCTGCTCCCGCGCTGACCAGACGTGTTGGGAGAGGAGAACCGAAGTTCTCAACTGTGATCGCATATGTCTTTTATTCAGGGCACTCCCTAATTGCATCACGATGCTGGATGGGCACTGTTCCAGACCCTCTTGCTTTGAAAAAAATCCCTTGGTAGATCCGGGAATCGAACCCGGAACACCACGATCAGCAGTCGGAGTGTGTGTATGTGAGTATGGAAAAATAAGTGTGAAAAAGGATTTTAAAGGATCGATTTATGCAGTTTATCAAACACATTAGAATACCGTATTTTGGCGCCTTTGGCTAGGGGCAAATTTCGAAACGCAGAGTTAAGGATGATATTTACAGAGAGGGAGAAATCCTAACCATATTCGCCCTACAAATCGAACACTAAACTGCACTATAATATAAAAAAAAGGATGATTTTATAACACCTAAGGTCTAGGTTGCTCTGATGAAAAACTTTGGTAAACTTTATACTTAATTGGGCCAGCCTAGTAACGTTGGACTGCGACCCATAACGATTCGACTTTAGCCATTAAAATCTACACCCATGCCGGGACTCGAACCCGGGACCTTCGAGCCGATGGTCTACCGCCGCAGACCGCTCGGCCACCCGGCCTGCTCTAGGTTGCTTTGAATTCAGCTTTAATCAAAGACGTGACTCGAAAGAAACTTCGTATTCGCCTGCAACATGCTACTAACGATATTTATACAAAGTGAGTCATGAATTTGGGATTACGCCTGAAGAATTTTACACCATAACAGAGCAATTTTACATTTTATAAATCGACTTAAGATTATTTATTGATAACTAAATAATTTTCTGGAAGTTTTGTATGGTTTTGAAAAGCAAGTTTGCTTGATTCTTTAAATGTGTTTTATTTTAAAAGTCTAGGCCGTACATTGCATTTTTTTAAATGAAAATGTGTCGGGCTATGTTCATCTTGGTTTTCATAATTCACTTTTTAAAAATCCTTAACAAATTTAAGTGCTGCTTAGAGACTCTAAATAAGGATCCTAACGATTTTTAATATAAAGACGTTTTAGACTATAGCCATGTTGGATAATTCAAGATTTTTTTTCATAGTCGAACTCAGGGACCTTTAAAATTTTAAAATATGAAATCATAGAGGAACTCAGGGACCTTTAAAATTTTAAAATATGAAATTTCAAGAAATCAAATATTTTTAAATTTTCAGTTCAGAATCATACTCAGCGACCATAGGAGCCCTGAGATACGAAATTTAAAGAAAATTAAATGGGATTTTAAAATTAAAATGCATCATCTTGCTCCCGTCTTAATTTAAGGAATTATTTCTTTTTATTTAATATCGGTTGGAGTTCCTATATATTAAATTGCATTAAATTGGTCAGGTTTCAAAATAGGCACTGTTACTTCCAGGCATGTTTTTGGGGGAGCTTTGCCACCTTGGGTTTTCAACAGCCACCCGAAAGAATTAGTTTCAACACTTGTATTACTCATGCGTATTCTGAAATACGAATATAATAGCACTTTCTATAAATACTGTTCATGTTAGTTTGATGTTAACTAAAAGAATACGACACGTTCTTAAGCAAAATTGTTGTTATTTTATATTTTTAGCACATGGGACTCAATATGCATTATTTATAATTTTCGTAAGACTTGGCCCCTTCCCCGAGCAAAATCTTCTGAAAGAAACACTGGCCACACCGGTTATAATGTAATTGAAGGCAAAATATTGATCTTCGTAATTCAATCATTTCAACTTCCGAAACGATTCTCCCATATTTTGAAATTCGCAGATATGAAATTTCACTTCAATCAGATACTTGCAAGTTGAAGTTTCGATCTGGCTCCATCTTGCATGTTTGGATAGAAATTTCTTAGCTTCACGCTGAAATCAGAGTTTACGGTGATTCATTGAGTACTGGAATCGTAGGGAAAAGGAAAAGCGTTCGCTTGCAGCGCGGAGGGCACGCGGTTCGAAACTTACTCGCGTCAATATCTTCTTTTTACTTTTTCTCTAGTAATGTGCAAATTCTATGTTTACTGTATGCTTTCTACATGCCAATGAATGTTAGTGTAATGTAGCTATTTGCTTTCCCCTTGATATTCTTCTTTTCTGCTTCATTTATTTAAAAAATAAGCTAATTTATATGTTTAGCAGATTTTGTGTTGTATCTTTACATAAAAACAAACAGTATGAAAAAATGAATAAATAAACAGATGCATAACATTTACAAATATAATAATAACACTTATAATTATTATTCATGAAGTGTAATGCACTTAATTAAAATAGTTGAAGCAAAAATGAAGAATACGAATTAAAGAGCAAAAACCTACACAGTATTGGCATAAAGCATACTGTAACACAACATTTACTAGAGGAAAAGGAAAAGGAAGATGACATGGACTCGAACCGCGAACCTTTCGCATGACAAGCGAGCGCTCTTCCATTAATACTCTGCGTCAAGAAGAGTAATTGCAGAACAAGGCATTTCGGAGATATCTTTCTCAGAGGTTTCGGACTTTTGTCCCCACTACTGGAGAAACTATAAGCCATCATCATCATCACCTAAACTTTACACGTTGCACACGACTCTTGAAGCCCTTTCATAGGAACCGGGTCTCACCCAGAAGCAGTGTGCGAATTAAGCCTTTTAGTCAGGGGATAAAACATAAGCACGGATTTCAACAGTATATAT
>JAGDQP010021136.1:19279-32197 GCA_022664845.1 Lepisma saccharinum | reverse complement strand
ATATCTGCATCATGTGGCGCAGTGCACTGCAGATTCTGGTTGTGATAAAAAGACGCAGTTCCTCCAAACTCCTCAAGTTCGATGCGCGGCCTGCCGTGGGATTCTTGGCGCAGCGACGCGAGCGAATCGAGGGGAGTATCAACACGTACGGCAGTGCATGCAGCCGAGTTCCACGTGTCACAAAACGTCAGCATGTTATACAGGAAGAAGAGTTTATTGCGAAATCAGCGATTTTGAGGTTCTGTAAGAAAAAAGATGTTAAAAATTGAAATATGAAATTTCGAAGTATGACGGTATATCATCACTAGTAGATTACAAAATATCTGCAAAGACATCATTTTGAATCCAAAATGGCTGACTTCATAATCCATTTTCCAGACCGTTTGAACTAGAGATACGAAATTTGGCATAAAGGTGTATTAACAAGAGTAGTTTAGGAATAATTTACATTTTTGAAAAAGTTGTTAACTTGGATCAAAATGGCCGCACAAAAACTTTTTCCACACCATTCGAGCTATAGAAACGAAATCTGGTATGAAGGTGTACCATCACAAGTAGGTAACGGCAATGTAAGAAAACTTTTTTAAAAATAGCTTTCTTTAATTTAACAGAGCCGCCCAAATCCCATTTTCCAAACCACTGAAGCTAGAGAAACGAAATTTGGTATGAAGGTGTACCATCACGAAAATGTTTCAATAAATGGATCAAACCACCGCTATGAGGGTGCAGCCCCCGAGGCGATATGGGAAAAGGTCTGCACAGCATGGGGCGCTGTCCCCAGAAAGTCCGATCACAATAAAGGGGGCGTAACCCTAAAAATTTGAAGTTGGGGCGCACACGGAATTCTGGGGCAGCACACCCAGGGAGGCGAACCTAGTATATATATACACGTATAAAAAGCTATGAAATCCGAGCAAAACATCAGGTGATGTTCAAGCCTTAGGATTGGTGGTGGTGGATTTTAGGGCCGCCAGCAGGAAGCAAATTGCTGTATCATCACAAGTAGGTTACAATAAATATGGCAAAGCTTCCCTATGTTTCAATAAATATTTCATTCCCACGGGTGGTGGGTATGGGAAAAAATCTGCAACATGGAAGCACAGTGTTCTGGAGAGTAGTTACGATAAAGGGGCGTAAGTACCCAAAAACTCCAAGTTAAGGCCGCAGCCAGCTTCGGGGGGCGAGGACCTAAACGAGGCCGAGAGAGCGAGTATATATATTATATACCTACAAAAAGCTGTGAAATCCGAACAAAAACACCAGAGGTGCAAAAAGTGGAGCCAAGTTCTTTAGCCCTAAAAAGGTGTGAAATGGGAGACGGATGAGCCAAGTTCCTTGGTGACAGCATGTAACAGGAACAAAGGAACTTGGCGCGAAGTGGCAAGGTTCATGATCCTCAAGCTATAAGGGTGTTGGGGATCCTAAAACCCACTACGTCCACCGCCACCAACCTTAAGGCTGTTGCCAGCTCGCGCCAAGTTCCTTTGTTCCTGTTACATGCTGTCACCAAGGAACTTGGCTCATCCGTCTCCCATTTCACACCTTTTTAGGGCTAAAGAACTTGGCTCCACTTTTTGCACCTCTGGTGTTTTTGTTCGGATTTGTGTTTACTTTGGCCATAGCTGCCAGTACTGATCATTAATATAAGGAAATAAGGGAAATCATTAACGGAATTTATTAACCCTTGGACGCATGTGCATTTTTATATCGTACTTTACATATGTGGGGGCATATTGATCCCAAAATAGAATTTCCTAAAACAGTTATCTACAAACACTTTACCTCTATACCGAAGGTTTATTTATAAAAAGGATATATTGTTTAGACTATTACTATATAACTCACTATTACACTATTTCAGATACAGGCACTAATACAAATAATAAAATGTAAACATTGACTACATAGAAGTTTTGCAAGTAATGTATAAAAGAGTTTTAAAATTTTTATTACGTATTAGTTTACCACTGGATGCTACGCTGTCTAATATCTGGTGTAGTAAAAAGTAATCCATTATTTTGCCAATAGATGGCTTCAGTGATCTGTATCTCGCGTTGTATAAGTCCGATCGGGTTCAACGAGATGGCGTTCAAACGATGAGATTGCGTACTACAAACACTGTTCAGATAGTTGTGATGAGTTGACTCAGTGTTGTGCGAGCGCGCGTCAAAATGGACACTAGCAAAGTGAAAATACGCTATATTTACAGTTTTTCTTCGATAAAGGCGAAAACGCAAGCCAGGCGGCTGCAAATGTGAATAGTGTTTATGGTCCTGATACTATAACAGCCAATCACGCGCAATTTTGGTTTCGTCGATTCCGTTCCGGTAATTTTGACGTCAAAGATGTACCACGCACTAGAAGGCCACGTGTCGAACATGTCGATAAAATCATTGACATTGTCGCGTCCGACCGTCATGTAAGCACTGTTTCGATTGCCCAAGAGCTAAACATTGCACAAAAAACCGTGTGGAACCATTTGCATCAGGCTGGATACAAAAAGAAGCTTGATGTGTCGGTGCCACACGAGTTAACGCAAAAAAACCTCATGGACCGAATTTCCATCTGCGAATCGCTGCTGAATCGCAACAAAAGCGACCCATTTCTGAAGCGGTTGGTGACTGGTGATGAAAAGTGGATCACTTACGACAACGTCACGCGAAAACGGTCGTGGTCGAAGCGCGGTGCGAGCTAATTTGTCAGTTGTGAGCCTTACTTGTCGTGTTCGCTTATTATCAATGCGAAGCATTCTTCTTATATTTTCAAATCGGTTGACTGAAAATGTTGCACCATACCTATAATCAGTAAACTTGTTCAAAAAAACGCACGTGTAGGAACATCCCAGTCACGATTCACTCCCGCCAGCAATAGTAATCCAATAAAAGCTTCAAGTTCTTCTTTCGAAACTTCCTTCCACGTTTTCCTTTTTTCTTGCATAACCCTTCTACAGTGAATATTTGTGCACAATACTATTTCATCTAGTATGTCCGGAGTAATGAATAAGTCAAACGTACATTTTGGTGTTTTCTTACTAGATTATGTAGAAGAGTACGGGCGACTGGAGGGGGATCTTTGTACTACTGAGTTCCATTTTTTGCTTTCAGTGTTGACTGTATAACATTTACTGCAGTCGCACCATCATCTTCTTCACTTGACACACTGTCGCTTATATTTTCTTCATCACTTGACAACTCACATGGATTTGCATTTGTTCTTCATCTGTCTCATCTGACATTTCACTATCAATAGAAATGTAATCGTCGTCTTCATCTAGAGCTTCAATATTATTTCGTGTTCCTTCAGACTCATTGTAGTAATGACGAATTATACAAAATACTGAGCTACCTTCTATGCACGCAGTGAAAACGCACCTGCAACGAACAACTTCATGCGCACTGCTGCCAGATCATAGTCACACATTGTAGCCAACTCTGAAACAAATAAAACACTGTAAAAAAACCTGGGGTCAATTTGACCCCACATATGTAAAAGTAGCATTACAATTGAATAAAGTATATAACATACATTCTACTTAAAATAAACAAATATTTTAGGCATTGAAATTTGTACAAAAGACCAATAAAGGAATACACAAAAGTACCATTCATTGAGTTAAATTACATAAGAGATAAAGAAAGAAATATAGGGCTTGGGGTCAAATTGACCCAGCATATGCATCCAAGGGTTAAATTTTAGCTCATCAATTCCCTCCTTTTGTTGGGAGTCCATTAGTTTTCATTTGCCTGACTGTCCGTCAGAAAAGCAGGCTAGTTCTTCAATTAAGCAGGCAGAGGGAAAATTATCCTTATATTTTGATTCGGCAACTTTGATTTATCATATAGGTAACTCGGAAAGTGGCATATTTCTTTTATTTGGTTCGGTTTCTTCATTTTAAGAATTCAAGTAGGCACCACAAGTAAAGCAACTAGACCGAATCTGATCTATAATTTGAATTCGTCAACTTCTATATACGATTCGAGTTCAAATTAGATGAATTTAGGACTTACAGATTCAATTCATTGGATTAACTTTCTCCACGTAGAGAATTAATGATTGGTACACTGTACAAATTTTACTATGTTGCGATGAAGTGCACCATCAGTTTGATTCATAAACTTACTTGTATGATCTATAATGATCACCCATTAAAGACCAAATCTGTGAGAAATGCGACTTATTGTACAAATCTGATACATTTAATTTACCGTCTTCGCATATTTGTAAAGTCAACAGCAGAAGTTCCTTTACATGGCAAAATTTTACATATTGCTTCTCGAAACTTGAAAGATAGGCAACCCAACTCTCTCGGAAGGGAAATTAATAGTGTGTATATATTTGTTTGTGTGTGTGTGTTTAGATTTTTCAAAGTTTATTTCTTTTCAAGACAAAATACATATTGCCACATGTGTACGCTTCTAGCAAGAGGTTTGTAGTTTCTTTTAGTACCTAGGAAATAATGAAAATATTTAATAAGAGTCGTACTTTAAAAAATTTGGTAAACTTTGTTTTCCATGGTCCAGTTTTTGTATTTTTTTACTTAGGCCCGTCACGATTCGGCCTACTTACAGCTAGTTAAAACCCATAAACATTTGAGTCGCCGGCGGTCGTGTTTTAAGATCTATAATAGTGAATCTAACTCCTTGTTTACTCTACGTTTCGATTGTTTTTATCACTAATATTTACATAATTAGGTCCGGTATAGAGGTGTGCAACGAGCGGATTTCGAGCGCTCGAAACACAAAAATACATTTTCGAGCAAGAAGAGTGTGATCGAACAAAATCTGCTCGATCATCATTTGAGAACAGGTAGTGGATTACTAAAAGCTAGGCTGCGTGTCCCCGGTTAGGGGGTGGGCATACCCGAAAGTGCTGTTAACATTCTATTCAACCTGTAAATTTTCCAAATCCCTGTCTTGGTAATTTACAGGTTCGAGAGATCGTCGACCAAACCACCCTTTGCCGCAGAGGTAGAGTGGTGCAGCGGTAAGACGTTGGCCCACCAAATAAAACACCTGGGTTCGGATCTCGGCGGGCGGTAATTTTTTTCTTCTTATTTTCTTTCAAAATATATTTTTATATGTTCATATGTCATTAATAATTGCTTTCTTGCATTTTTCATACATTATCTTAAATTAGTACCCATGGGAACGTGGGGGTTAGGTAAGATTAGGTGCGGTCATATATCTTTACATGTTCCACTCTGAGAGCCGATCAATTAGTACTTTTAAAAAATGTAAACAAAATATGCACGAAAACTTATTTAGCACATTTTTCTGTTACTAGGTTGAAATGTTTGTTTTCTTCATATAAAAATAAACAAGGACTTAATTACACTTTTTGTTTGAAGTAGTTAATTTTTGTAAGATAGCCATCATTCGTCAGTCCGTAGCCATCATTCGTCAGTCTTGTCATCTCTTTACATTTCGCTGAAAGGTTTATGCCATTGACCTCTCTCTAAAACGATATTGGATTGCTCGATGTCATTTAAATTTTAATGAGTATATATAAGGGAACAGAGGTATATTTGATCTCGATACTCCACGTCCACTCTGGTCCAATTTTTAAAATTCTATCTAAGTTTTTGTTTATCAATGCGCGACCCGCTTTTCAATTCATATGTTAATTCTTGCAAATAACGTGACAATGATTTATAGTTATACGTTAAAAATATGGAATGATATAATTTTATTCAACCTTCGTATATGCAAGCTAAAAAGTTGATATTCGTCATATTGTACATAAAAGGGGCTTCAAATGACGGACCCCGGTCCAGGTCAGGACCCCAAAGCCCTTTCTCACAGACCTCCACGACTTGATTCAACATCAAGACTACAAAGAAAGAAAACTAATTGTATTAAAAGCACTGTATTCAGCAGAAATTATTAAATGCAGCACAAAATATCCAGGAATGTGTATGATTATTCAACCTACGATTTATATGTTTCATGCATAGTGCTCAACAGTTGACAGAACGTACATTTGATTGAAATGAACCCTTCTTTGTTGTTCCTTTCATTTTTTTTCGAACCTTTAAAAAGCATAGAAATGTAAAGTGGATTCATTCTAACATAAGTCGTATTCACATTTTAATGTTTTATTTATTAATTGATTTGTTTACTAGATTATTTTCACTCATGTTGGTGTGGGGTGACTGAAATACGTTGGATACACATTGATAATCATACTGCTATATGTTACTATAACTACAGCAGCAACAACTACAACAGCTACTACTACTACAACAACAACAAATACTGCTACTTCTTGTCAAATTATTAAGATGTGCAAAGTTTTGTTGAGATATTTTGAAAACTGTGGATTTGAGATATTTTGATAAACTCTCGTATATATGGGTCAAAATTTTGGTTTCGGACGTACTCTATGTTATTCGTTTTATCAAAGTAGTAAATTGTGAAAAGTTCTATTGAGATATATTGAAAGTTGTGGATTTTAGATATTTTGACCAACTCTCGGATATATTTGTCAAAATTTTCGTTTCGTGCGTATTCTATGCTCTTCATCTTGCCAAATTAGTAAATTGTGAAAAGTTTGTTGAGATATATTGAAAATTGTGATTTTGCTGTATTTTGACCATCCCTCGTACATATGGGTCATTTTTTTTGTTTCGGGTGTACTCTATGTTCATCATCTTGTCAAATTACTAAATTGGGCAAAATTTGTTGAGATATCTTCAAAATTGTGGATTTGATATATTTTGACTAACCCTAGTATATATGGTTCAAATTTTTTGTTTTGGGCGTACTCTATGTTCATCATCTTGTCAAGTTACTAAGTTGTGCAAAGGTTTGTTGAGATATGTTGAAAATTGTGGATTTGAGATATTTTGACCAACCCTCGTATATATTGGTCAAAATCGTGATTTCGTTGTTAGATAACCAATTATTATTATTATTATGTTAGTTGGCAACACTGAACCTCCTTTAACCAGTTACAGGAAGATAAAGACAAAAATGTAATCTGATGACGTAATTTGAGCAGGAACTCCGCTGGGAGAGTTCGAGCGCTCGAAGCCTATTCACACTCGAAGTTGCTCGAAGTGGATTTTTTGCCAGTTCTGCCACGTTTCGAGCGAGACTACTTCGGGCTTCTGATTTCGAGCGCTCGAAATCCGCTCGTTGCACAGCTCTAGTCCGGTACGCTCTGTCAGATCGTGCTATTTTAATTTCTGTTGCTGATTGGAAGTGTCATGTCTGAAAGGTAACTTTATTTTTCTTAATGGAACATGGTATTCTTTAATCAGAATTTCATAATACGTAAAAAATTTAGAAATATTCGTCGGAAACATTTTTGCAGCAAATGCCTCGATGGTCCTTAAAATGACTGGCAATGTGTTGAAAACATGAACAGTAAATGCTTCAAGACCACAATTTCAAAATTATTATTTCACGTATAATAGAAGCAATCACTGCAAAAATCTTGCAGACAAAAGTTTCTTAATTTTAACATTGAATAGGAAGGAATCTGATTTAAAACGTAACATGTTTACGTTTAAAAAATAAACTTCTGGTTTGGTCACTTTCGGAAGGTTTCAGAATATGCAAATATCACCATGTAATAGATTGTACCGAATTTAGTTATCTCAAATTTCGTTGTTTTTAGTATGACCTTCATTTTTTACTTGATTCCATTCATTATTTTCACAGAAATGACGTCACCTGTTTCTATACCACCCTAACTTGCAGTATTTGTAGCTCCGCATCTACCCATGTTTCTACGTTTGCTCAAAGGAAATATTTTTGTGGTTTTAATGCAAGCAATCACCTTCCTACCACCGAAGTTTATGAGTGTTATTCATTAACACCCAGTATTTATAAATATATAGGTTGATTAATAACTTACGGCCAAAACTTAAGGAGTAAATCGTGAGAACGAAACAGGAAATAGGATCCTTTGAAGAAATTAAAATCATGCGCTGTTTCAGAGGTAGATGCGTCGACAAATAGTGCAACATCTTCAAAAATTACTTCATATCTCGACAAATAGCGACGTAACACATGTCGGCTTAAAAAATTACAAAATTTTGCTGAATAATTTAACTCAGTGGATTTTATTATTGAATATATCAATTTAGACGAAATTTATATGCTTGTCAATTGCGCAATCGTAATTATCTGACAAAGACACTCTTCTATTGGAAAATCCCTTTCTGCGGCACTACCTAAAACATAAACATTCCTGGAATGCATGCATTGGGTATTACTTTTATTATGATTTACTAACTCGATATGCTTTGTCCTTATTTGTCGAAATATGAGATAAATGATGACGATGACACCTTACCTTCAGACTCCCCTAACTCCGAAATTAAACACGTTTTTAATTCTTCGAAGGAAACATTTTCTTGTTTCGATCTCAGGAACTGAACACACAATTTTGGTAATTACTAATGAATCATATTTATGTTATGGCCAATACTTATGAGCAAGAACGAGGTCACGGAAGAAGTAAATAGAATAGCTTCTAAAATTTCGTATTTTGGGTCCATTTTGGTAACTAATGATTTTGGACCGTCTTAGATGTTAAGTGTCTAAAATCCACAAACATCTATGTCTAAACCGGGATACGAACCGGCAATCTTGGAGACTCTTGGCAGCTTTCACAACTGTCTTGATCGGCAGTATAGCTTGAAATCGGGCAATGCATCTTTATATTCATTTCGGAAACTCCTAATCTCGCGATTAACATAAAATAACTGAAAATATACACAGAAATAAAAGACTTAGTCAAAATGGCCAAAACATAAGTTTCCTAGCTACTAAATCGTTTGGTCAATATAAAATCAGCCAACCTTTGCGTTATTAGTTCTAAAAAATTTTAGTTGAATGCTATTTGATAAATCTAACTAAATACGGTAGTTGGTCAGAAATACTAAAACTGTCTATAGGTACTATTGACCAAATTTGTTCAGTTTTGTCAGCAGTTTGATGATATTTGGTTGAGCCAAAAAGTATTTGGTACCTACAACTAAAATAATTGGTTGAAACTACAAAACAGCGATTTAGCAATACGAACCAAATAATTGGTATTTGGTGGAACAAACTAAAGTTTGGTTGATTTTTACACATAATGCGCATTGGATTGTGCTGTGCTTTGAGTCAGATTGTCAAATATTTTTCTACCCACATACATACATATATATATATATACAGGCTCAATACTGGCGCGATATTTTGCGCGGGTTATAAAGGATCCCCCCGAGACACTGTGTTATATTTTGATAATTATTTGTAAAATGTCTTCTAAACCATATTCTCAGCCGTACCATCGAACCGAAATATCAAACTAAAACAAATATCGAACCGAAATAAAAGAGTGCGAACAGAAATACGAAGCATGAAATACCGAGGAGCCGCGTTGGTTCAGAGGTAGAGTATTCATCTCTGGTGCGTGTGATCCTCGGTTCGATCTTGGTTTGAACCATGTGGGTTTTGTGGTGTACAAACACCGTGTGTGTAAGTTTACTTGAGGTTCTCTCGTTTCCTCCCACTTTCTTCACTTCACCAATCCGATCTGAAACAGATCACCGAGTAAATGGGGTCAAGTTTTGGAACATGCCATCGGGTCTATGCCTGAGACCGAGTGACAAGATTTTGACCCGATGACCCGGATGGCCATACAGAGTTTTGAATTTATTACTTGCATCTGAACAGTGAATTTTTAAAAGTGACTGGGACTGGAGATTTTACCCCCAGAGCGTGAAAAATTCGACATCGGAAATTCTGAGTTCATTATATTTTACAGACAGGATCAATTGCGTGAAGTGTGGGACTGGGTCACTTACGTTCGGAGCAGGCCGGCTAGCCGAGTCAGCAAAAGTCACACGGTTTCAGCTCTACCACCAATTCCTCTCATCGTCAGACTTAACCTAAAGTTACCTAAAAGCCTTAACTATAATTAAAGAGATTCATGAAATGTCGAATAGATATTTTAAAACACCGAATTACGAAAAATAGAAATAGACAGACAGTTCTAAAAACACAATCAACGACGGAAAGTGGAACAACTGCATGAATGCCCGAGTTCTGAATGTAAAACTCGGTACATCCAGGGCTCACACACGTAAAGGAGGAAATTAAGTTGGCAGAAATGTACATAAGTTAGATAATTTCATCGAAGAGTATGTTGTAAATCAGTGGTATTCAACCGCAGGTCCCTAAACGTTTGTGGTTGTCATCGGCCAATTAATATATTCAATTATTTAACACTCATTTCTAGATTTCCATAGTCCAAAATGAAGATTAACATTTATACTTTTAAAGAAACAACTAGAATCTGAAAATGCGGTGGCATCCTTTGAACACCAAACAAACCTCTTACTTGGTAGTGTCGTCCGGTCCGTGAAATATTGTTCATATCATTTTCCATTTCGTGAGTATGAAAAGGTTAAAAAAAAATATGTTTTAATTTGTCATATTTTAGACCTGCCGAAACAAACCAGATTACCAAAACCAGCTTCCTTTGACTTACTTTCTCACTCTCCGCCTTCTTGTCAGTCTGCGGTTGTCAGGTTTATTTTCAATGGTGGAGCTCACTTTATGCATTAGAATGATTGGGAGTTTAAAGTGAGTAGTCTTTCATTCGGTTAGAACGTAAATCTCAACAGATCTAAACAATCAAATAAATTAATTTAATTTTGAATTCATTTCTTGACATTAAATAGAATTTATGTATGGCTATAAGGCATCTATGGCTCATGCCGGAATAGTGTAAGAGAAGAGATGCGGAAAGGAGTTAGCCATAGCTTAAATTGAAGAAGTCGCACTGACATTTGCCAGGTATGACTGAGGAGAAACGCTGGAAAACTCTAATCTGAGCCTTAGATGTCTAAAAGCCATAAATAAAATTAAAATTCGCTGGAGAAATCTCAGTCTGAGTGATCGGTAACTGGAATTGAACCCAGTACCATCCGAATGTTCTACCAATCAGCATGCGTCAGAGTGAGCATAGGCATATTATGAGCTAGTTCTTTATTTAAAAATGCCGAGCGGGTAGTCGTGTAATCTGAGGCATCAGACCAGCGTCTCCCAGGTTTCGAATTCGAACCCCGGCTCGGATATGGATGTACGAGGATTCTAGAAACTTAACAGTTAAGGCAAAACAGACAGAGCGACGTCGGTAGTTACTAGAATGACCGAAAAATTCGAAGATTTTTTAAATTATAAAGGAAAGAGAAAACAAACTAACAGTTAGATTACATATATTTTAGTGATGAGTTCACAATACTTTCGATACCTCGATACTACCAATACTTTGCAAAGTATCGCTATCGGTCGATACCTCTACTACTGTAGTTGTTAATTTTTCGATACTTCGATATTTTTTAGTCTAATAACTTTGAAAATAATCCCATGATATAACGTTAGTCTATAACTTACCAGGTGCGTAAATATGAAATTGGAATTTATGTGCAGAAAAGACACAGTGATTAAATGACAATGCTAAGAACTATTTTATTCGAAGTATTGGCCATCGCTAGCGATTCATTTCTGCCATCGTTCCAACAATGTGTGGTTGCAAGACAAAAAAAACTGGCCTCTTGTGCTGCAAACCAGTCATCAAGTCATTTTCGTAAGATGTGAAGCTCTGGTCACCAAGTGCATGTCCGATTGATACAAATAAGTGAAAATCGGAAGACGCGATGTCTGGTGAGTAAGCGGCATGCAGAAGGATTTCCCAGCCAAACGCCGGAATCGTTTCCTGGACCGGTTTTGCTGTCTCGGAGGGCGCATTATCGTGAAGCACAATCACTTTATGTTGTCTTTGGTCATATTCTGGTCGCTTTTCACGCAAAGCTTGATCCAAATCGATCTTTTGTTGTCAGTAACGTTGGGTATTAACGGTTTCGCCAGCTTTCAACAGTTCATAATAGATCACACCCTTCTGATTCCACCAAACACAAAGTATTGTCTTCCGTCCAAAGCAATGGTGTTGCAGTCGATGTCGCCGGTGTCGTAGGATATGTGTACACAAACAGATTTGTACCGGGGGTTACACATATCTTAGGATACTTGCACTCCCCTACAAATCTCGGAAACATCAAAGGAAATCAAGTCGCTTTCAAAATATTTAATTAGGGTATCGAAAATTAATAACAAAAACAACCAATAGGGGGGTACACATATCCTAGGATATATGTACACCCTTTAAATCTAGGAAGCATCAAAGAAAATCAAGCCGCTTTCAATATATTTCATTATGGAATGTAAATTTAATAACAAAAACACTCAATAGGGGTGTACACATATCCTAGGATATTTGTACTCTATAAATCTAGGAAACATCAAAGAAAATCAAACCGCTTTCAATATATTTCATTATGGAATGTACATTTAATAACAAAAACACTCAATAGGGGGTACACATATCCTAGAATATTTCTACTCCCCTATAAATCTCGGTAACATCAAAGAAAATAAGGCCCATTCAATATATTTCATTATGTAGTGTAAATTTAATAAAAAAAAAAATAAAAGGGGGGGGGGGTACACATATCCTAGGCTATTTGTACTCTATAATTCTAGGAAACATCAAAGAAAATTAAGGCGTTTTCAATATATTTTATTATGGAATGTAAAATTAATAACAAAAACACTCAATGGGGGATACACATATCCTAGGATATCTGTGCCCCCTATAAATCTCGGTAACATCAAAGAAAATCAAGCCGCTTTCAATATATTTCATTATGGAATGTAAATTTAATAACAAAAACACTCAATGGGGGGTACACATATCCTAGGATATTTGTACTCCCCTATAAATCTCGGTAACATCAAAGAAAATCAAGCCGCATTCAATATATTTCATTATATTGAAAACTATAAATTTAATAACAAAAACACTCAATAGAGGGTACACATATCGTAGGATATTTGTAACCACATATAAATCTAGGAA
>JAGDQP010021136.1:0-15754 GCA_022664845.1 Lepisma saccharinum | reverse complement strand
TAGGATATTTGTACCCCCTATAAATCTCGGAAACCTCAAAGAAAATCAAGTCGCTTTCAATATATTTCATTATGGAATGTAAATTTAATAACAAAAAATATAACTAGCGGGTACACATATCCTAGGATATTTGTACCCCCTCTATAAATCTCGGAAACATTAAAGAAAATCAAGCCGCTTTTAATATATTTCATTATGGAATGTAAAATGAATAACATAAACATCCAATAGGGGAGTAAACATATCCTAGGATATTTATACCCCCCATAAATCTCGGAAACGTCAAAGAAAATCAAGCCGCTTGCAATATATTTCATAATGGAATGTAAATTTAAAAACAAAAACACTCAATAAGGGGGTACACATATCCTGTGACATTTGTACCCACCTATAAATCTAGGAAACATCAAAGAAAATCACGCCGCTTTCAATATATCTGATATTTCATTATGGAATGTAAATTTAGTAACAAAAGCACTAAATAGGGGGGTACACATATCCTAGGATATTTGTTCCCCCCTATAGATCTCGGAATTGTCAAAGAAAATCAAGCCGTTTTCAATATATTTCATTATCGAATGTAAATTTAATAACAAAAACACTCAATGGGGGTACTCATATCCTAGGATATTTGTACCTCCCCCCTAAATCTCAGAAACATTAAGGAAAATCAAGCCGTTTTCAATATATTTCATTATATTAAAGTTATAAAATTAATAACAAAAACACCCAATAGGGGCACACATATCCTACGATTTTTTTACCCCCTATAAATCTCGGAAACATCAAAGAAAATCAAGCCGCTTTCAATATATTTCATTATATTGAGAATTATAAATTTAATAACAAAAACAATCAGTAGGGGGTACACATGTCCTAAGATATATGTACCCACCTATAAATCTAGGAAACATCAAAGAAAGTCAAGCCGCATTCAATATATTTCATTATGGAATGTAAATTTAATAACAAAAACACTCAATAGGGGGTTACACATTTCCTAGGATATTTGTACTCCCCTATAAATCTCGGGAACATCAAAGAATATCAAGCCGTTTTCAATATATTTCATTTTGTAATGTACATTTAATAACAAAAACACTCAATAGGGGGTTACACATTTCCTAGGATATTTGTGCTCCCCTATAAATCTCGGGAACATCAAAGAAAATCAAGCCGCTGTCAATATATTTCATTGTATTGAAAATTATGAATTTAATAACAGTAACAGTCAATAGGGGGTACACATATCCTAGGATATTTGTACCCCCTCTATAAATCTCGGAAACATCAAAGAAAATCAAGCCGTTTTCAATATATTTCATTATGGAATGTAATATTAAAAACAAAAACACCCAACTGGGGGTTACACATATCCTAAAATATTTGTACTCCCCTATAAATCTAGGTAACATCAAAGAATATCAAGCCGCTTTCAATATATTTCATTATGGAATGTAAATTTATTAACAAAAAACACTAAATAGGGTTGTACACATATCCTAGGATATTTGTATCCCCTTTGTAAATCTCTTAAACATCATAGAAAATCAAGCCGCTTTCAATTTATTTCATTATGGAATGTAAATCTAATAACCAAAACACTAAATAGGGGGGTACACATATCCTAGGATATTTGTACCCCCATAAATCTCGGAAACATTAAAGAAAATCAAGCCGCTTTCAACATATTTCATTATGGAATGTAAATTTAATAACAAAAACACTCGATAGGGGGGTACACATATCCTAGGACATTTGTACCTAGCTATAAATCTAGAAAACCTCTAAGAAAATCAAGCTTTTTTCAATATGTCTGATTTTTCATTATGGAATGTAAATTTAATAACAAAAACACTAAATAGGTGTGTACACATATCCTAGGATATTTGTACCCTCCTAAAAATCTCGGAAACATCAGAGAAAATCAAGCCACTTTCAATATATTTCATTATGGAATGCACATTTAATAACAAAAACACTCAATGTGGGGTACACATATCCTAGGATATATGTACCTCCCCTATAAATCTCAGAAACATCAAAGAAAATCAAGCCGCTTTCAACATATTTCATTATGGAATGTAAATTTAATAATAAAAACACTCAATAAGGGGGTATACATATACTGTGACATTTGTACCCACCTATGAATCTAGGAAACATCAAAGAAAATCACGCCGCTTTCAATATATCTTATATTTCATTATGGAATGTAAATTTAATAACAAAAGCACTAAATAGGTGGGTACACATATCCTAGGATATTTGTACCCCCCTATAGATCTCGGAATTGTCAAAGAAAATCAAGCCGTTCTCAATATATTTCATTATGGAATGTAAATTTAATAACAAAAACACTCAATGGGTTTACTCATATCCTAGGATATTTGTACCTCCAATCTAAATCTCAGAAACATTAAGGAAAATCAAGCCGTTTTCAATATATTTCATTATATTAAAGTTATAAAATTAATAACAAAAACACCCAATAGCGGGCACACATATCCTACGATATTTTACCCCCTATAAATCTAGGAAACATCAAAGAAAATCAAGCCGCATTCAATATATTTCATTATGGAATGTAAATTTAATAACAAAAGCACTAAATACTGGGGTACACATATCCTAGGATATTTGTACCGCCTCTATAAATCTCGGAAACATCAAAGAAAATCAAGCCGTTCTCAATATATTTCATTATGGAATGTAAATTTAATAACAAAAAGACTCAATAGGGGGTACACATATCCTAGGATATATGTACTCCCCTATAAATCTCGGGATCATCAAAGAAAATAAAGCCGCTTTCAATATATTTCATTATATTGAAAATTATAAATTTAATAACAAAAACACTCAAAAGGAAGGTACACATATTCTAGGATATTTGTACTCCGCTATAAATTTCGGGAACATCCAAGAAAATCATGCCGTTTTGAATATATTTCATTATATTGAAAATTATAAATTTATTAACAAAGACACTCAATTTTGGGTACAGATATCCTGGTATAGTCTATTTGTACCCCCTCTAAAAATCGCAGAAACATCAAAGAAAATCAAGCCGTTTTCAATATATTTCATAATGGAATGTAAAATAAATACCAAAAACACACAATTGGGGGTTACACATATCCTAGGATATTTTTATTCCCCTAAAAATCTGGGGAACATCAAAGGAAATGAAACCGCTTTCAATATATTTCATTAGGGTATCGAAAGTTAATAACAAAAACACCCAATAAAGGGGTACACATATCCTAGAATATTTGTACCCACCTATAAATCTAGGAAACATCAAGGAAAATCATGCCGCTCAATATATTTCATTATGGAATTTAAAATTAATAACAAGAACACCTAATTGAGGGGTACATATATCCTAGGATATCTGTACCCCCTAAATAAAACTCGGAAACATCAAAGAGAATCATACCGATTACAATATATTTTATTATGGAATGGAAAATTAATAACAAAAACACCCAATAAGGGGGTACACATATCCTAGGATATTTGTACCCCCTCAATAAAACTCGGAAACATCAAAGAAAATCATGCCGCTTTAATATATTTCATTATGGAATATAAAATAAATAACAAAAACACCCAATAGGTTTGTAGACATATCCTAGGATATGTGTACCCCCCCCTATAAATCTCGGAAACATCAAAGAAAATCAAGCCACATTGAATATATTCCATTATGAAATGTTAAAGTAATAACAACTAGCACTCGATAGGTTGTACACATATCCTAGGATATTGTTTCTCAACCTGGGGTCTGCGACAAACATATAAGGGACCGCAATAGTTTGACGTATAACGATAATTTATTTTCAGGTACTATTCATTTTATTCAGATGTCCTATAAAATAATTTTAAAATTGAATGGATTTTACCACGAAAGGTATGTTAACTAACCTAAACAAATTCAATATATATATAAAATTATTGAACAAAACATTTAATGGTGCGATAATATTATCTATCGTCAAGTTGGATTTCCATTAGACTCTTAAACTAACATGAAATGGTTCTGCTAAACTACAATTAGATAAAAGTACCATTTCGGGAAATACAAGCCCTCGGTTGCACATTGCCACACAAATCCGAAATTCTTTGCCGGAATTTTAACACTAGCTGTCGATTCGTAGTCAGATGCGCTACCGCCTGAGCCACGGCAGTGACTAACAGAAATCAGAATCCCTTCAATTTCCAAAAATATTTAAGCAAAAGTACTTAGAAATTTGCTCTACTATTATGCAGGTTCATAATACGAATCTCAATATAGTTAAGCGCGCACTGGTGATTAAATATTTAAGAAATATAAATCACATGATTAAATAGTTACTAAAATTGTTAGGTTCCGCGCACTAGGCGACGATTTTCTCAGCATTGAAACGGATTTCAAAGAAATAGATACATGTTGTCCTCTGATTTTGTATTTTGGGCCATTTTAGTAACTAAAGATTGGACCCGTCTCGATTCCACTCTAAAATCCACAAACATCCATGCCACAGCCGGGATTCGAACCCAGAACCTTGGAGACGCTTTCTGACACTTAAGCTCACACGGTTACCTTGGTCGACTGCTCTGATTTTAAGATGAAGGAGAAAACGCAAAAAGAAAATTTATTGGGATAACTTACCGAACTTTACTATGAATTGCTTTTGTATGCTTATCTTTTGTGAAGCGTGAATAAACCATTTCACAGATTGGATGATGAATGTTCATCTCCTTTGGCGTTACTTTACAAATTTTGTCTTTACAAATTTACTTTAAATCACTACTATATTTTTCTTTTATATAGATTTCGAATAAAATCTAAATATTGAGATCGGTACGATATATATATTAACACCCAAGCGGCCAAAATTTTTGAAGATATTTCAACCAAATTTCAATGTGTTATTTCTAGGCTTAATATGTTACTTCTAGGAATCCAAAATGGCCCCCAAATATATTGTTGTATATAAGGGAACCATGGAAGTTTTGTCGCTTATGTGGAGATCTGTGTTCAATTGGCCCTCACACCGTGAGTTGAATGCGAATGGAGATCAGGCGAAGGTCAGTTGCTGGTGTTGGTATAGCCAACATACTACCTAGTTGTGGTAATTCATTTACACCGTGAACGTGCGGAAGGACAGAGTGAACATGGGACTTCCACAGAGCGTCATAAGGGCGTGTATGCTGTACGAGTTCAAACTGGTGTCAAACGCAGCTGCAGTGGGACGGAAGATATACCAGGCCTTTGGTAAGGGTGTCGTGACTACGCGGACAGTGCAGCGGTGGTTTACCAAGTTTTAGGACTGTGACGAAACACTCGAAGACGCACCACATGCAGGAAAACCAACACAGGTACCAAATGAAGATCTTCAGGCAGCAATTGAGGCGAACAGTGGCCAGACATGTGAGGAACTGGAACTACAATTCAGTGTGTAAATTCTCTAGTAAACCTTATACGATATAAAATGTATCCCTGCAACAAGTTTTCAGGTGTTCAATAATGTGAAGGCAACGTCCATTTCACGTGCGAATATTGTACGCAAGAATATTCTCATGGTATGTCAGAATACGACATGTAAGGGGTCAATGGAATGGAAAACCAACAGGCGTTCGTCAGTTTATGAGGAAGCAGTCTGTCCATTATTCTCGCCTTCTGTTTTTAGTAACGATGATCGTAAGTGCTTGAACTCGCAAGAATAAACTCTTGGACATGTTTCCTGAACAAGGTGATTGCATTTACCCTCACGGATGGTTTTAAACCGTCTTGATTTAAGTGTGTAATCCGATTTGATCTTCTAAGAGACTCTGGTTAATGGCTCAGCCTCTTCGGAAATTAAATATTTGGCCCATTAAAATATTTTCCATTCCCGCACTGTACTGTGCACTGAAGGAACGTAACTAAAGGAAATAGTGCTATTCTTTGGCGAATAAAGAAACAAGTTAATAAGAAATTAAAATTTGTATGTGGGTATGGTAGTGTCGGAAACAACATACTAAAATCCCCTAAAATCCTGCCATTTTAAACGGCCACATCGGCAAGGCATCTTTGAAAATCGTAGGTGTTCACGTCCAAGAAAATAATCGTTCTTGTAATTCTCGCTCAGCCATAAATTATAAATCGCTGGAAAACCCATGAACCGAAGATTCTCCAAGATGTAACACTTATGACTATTGTGCCTAATTTGTAGAAGAGGACGAAAAAGGAACATGATAAATTTCGAATGAAGGTGATATTTTAATAAATCTTTTAACGTTTACAACACGTACAATTATCGTACGCAAACAAAATCACACCTAGGGATACCTTAAATTCTTGTGTCAAAGATACCGAACAATGACATAAGTCGAGATAATACAAGATCAGAAAAAATAATATAACATGTTTTACTTTGTGAGTACTCTATACGCAATTGCACAAGGAAGAAAATTGACATCGACGTTTACGGCTCTAATTAATGTCAAAATTCCAACAGAACCACGACGAGTTTTACATCGTTGGAAATCCCATGAAACGTGCATTCTGACAAGGTAACAGTTGTATCCCACGTGCCCGATCTGTAGAAGAAGAAGACTGAAGTTTTTCGAAAATAAAACGCAATGTAGTTTATGCATTCTTGTACATTTGCAACATTAACAATTATCGGATGTCACCCAAACTCTATCAACGTATGCCCACGACGCATATTTCAAATATAGTCATCAATAATCTTAAACATCAATGCAATACAGAGTGATAAACATATTTCCCATATAATATCTGCCGACACTCTGGATGTTGGAATTTAAAGAAAAGAATACGGTATGTGCAGGGGACTGATCAGCGTTCTAACTATCGTAGAGTCATGAAATGTATCTAGTTGGATAAAGCAAAGATCCATAACGAAGTAACACTTGTGTCCATAGTATTCAATTTCTAGAAGAGTTTGAAACATTTGGAACTATAATAAAATAAACTCGATATCATGAATACACTCCATGAAGTAGAGAAAAAGAACTAGCGGTGAACCTATTACAATATTGCAGTATTTCCTGAACATAAAAGAATCCCTTGTTATGTATTCTCATTACTTCATTTTATAATTGAATCGATGATAGGATGAAGGAGAATATTCAACCTGACATTAGTTAGAGTAAACTAAAATATAAACTGTATTTCGGGTAAACTAATGGGCATAACCTATCATCACAAAGTTGTCAAATGACGAAATCATATTCCCTACGCGTTTCGTTTCGGTCAGTTGTTTAACTGCACAAATTCTTCCAATATTTTCTAAAACTATCGTCCTGCGGAATATTATCCTTCTTGATCTTACCGATTTATTTAACAATAACATTAAGTGCATGGTCCAGAAATATACACTGATGCATAAGCAGGGTCTCGGAAGCTCTACGTAAAAATGAGCACATATATTGATAATTGTAGCAAATGAAAACCGAATCTTGGTCACTGATTAGTTAATCTGTGTAAGATAAGTATTGATACCATTTAACAACACTCTTTTAGTGTCTCTGGTTAGCTAACAATATATTTCTTTAGCTATCCTCCGTATTCTACTTCCGAGTCCTGGTTCTAGTGTGCGCTTATAGAAGAATAGTTCTGAGTGTTCATCGATTTCCATTGACGCATTTCCCAATATTAACTATCTGCATTTATCATAAAACTTCACTCGCATCAAATATGACGGGCCTTACTTGTTTAAAACATCGTTTTTGAACGTCCAGCATCGTCTCAAAAAATTTTCAGGATCGTATCAAAGACGATCGACATCTTTAATTTCTACACAATACTTTCTGTCGAAAACAAAAATAATCGTGTTGTCCAAATTATTCCTTAGAAAAGATTACTTATTTAACAAGCATGATTTTCTATACCAGTTATTTTCTTAGTGTAAATTTCTTTTATGGATTTTTCACTTAAAAATATAAAAGTCCTTTGCGTCGTTCTCGAATGTTAGTTGAAAAGCTCGTGGCTTGTTACTTTGTGAGATTCAGCATTTTAATATACTCATACACATGAAGACCGTAGGATACGTTTGCACTAAAAGTCTTCCTGAAATTCAAGATTTTAATCATTTTACTATCATTACAGATTTCAAAACATGACTGTTCATAGAATGAGTTCGTACAACTTTATCTAAATGCCTCTAAGATCCCATTTCCCACTGACACAACTACACATCTTTAATCTACTAGTCACAATATTCGCGTCATTTCCATCACGTAATCTTTATGCTTTTGTTTTTCGATTTCTTCCAATTTATAAATAGGGGATACATATGGTTGTAATAGTAGGTTATGCTAACTTTATAAATTAGGAAACTGGAAAACTACTCAAAATAGTTAGCTAATACAGGTAAATATTGAGCTTAAATATTGTAAATATAGCGAAACAACCTATATTTGATATATAATTTTAAAGAGGAAACGAAAGTAGAAATATCTACGAACCTGCTTTAGAAACTAAGACTATAGCATTACATTTAAGAATTTGAAGTCTAAAACGTACTTAAATTAGATATTACTGAACTGTTAGTGTCATTAGTAATCGTGTGTGAAAAATAATGGAAATTTTAAGACTAGATTCCAATCTTCAGAATCAATTATATTTAAAAATAAAGACCCTCAACAGAATTTCTAAAATCTCGCTTTCATAGAAAACAAATAATGAAGAATAAATATAGAAAGAACGGCTTCTCAAAATAACGTTGAGTTTCATTACGCGTGCAGCTGAAACAAATAAGAAATTCACACTAAGTCAATGGTGAACAGAATTATCAAGTTAATCACCGCAGTAAAAAGGTTTGCCATAGTATTCCATCCTGGATATTATCAAGCTTGCTTTCATCGCCAACACTTATCTCTCGAACATCTCTTCTAATATTGTCATCCTGACTATATCTCCGTCTTCCCCACGGACTGTTTCTTTCCAGCTTACTAAACGCAATGAAATATAATATTCGTTTCCCCTCCCCATATGAGTAACATGGTCTATCAATCTTAAGCGACGCAATTTCATTATTCTCAAAACTTCCAGTGAGTCATGCTGTAAGCTATCTCTCAAGCGAGCAGGTTTTTGAGCCAGTACATTAATAACTATGCCTAAATATCTGATTGCAACTTACAAGCAAACATACTGATGGAGTACAAAAAAAATATGACTTTTCTTCCGTCACGTTTAAAATGTTAAAGTATGTGTGCATGCAAATTTTGGCAACTCAAGGTCAATTACTTTGGGAGATATCGATTATATGAAAGTCTGGTTCATAGTGATAGAAAAGTGTGAAAATACCCTTAAAATTTTTAATTGCTGAAAGAATTGGAACGCAAATAAACAGTAATGGATACTGGGTGCAAGGCGCTGCCTGTTGGATAGTTTTGTTCATCATGGCCGCGATTTTGAAGTCCGCCATATTAAATCCAGATTGATTTTTTTTAAATGAGAAGGGAGTCTTGGAACATGTCATTCTGGCCAAGAATTTTACGAGAAACACGTTTCTGCTGTCTGTATTTCTGTAAATGTATGATTGTGTGAGAAAAGGTTATGTGACACTAGTCTGGGGTAATGACGCAAGGGTCTGAAACCCCCCATTTCGTTTACAAATATCAAATGAAATGAGACCGAAACACATACTAATTGTTCCTGGCCACAGCGCCTTTTCCATATGGATTTGTATGCATTTGGGTTTCATTTCCTTTGTTATTTGAAAACGAAATGGGTGCTTTTAAGATATTGTTGGCCCAGACGAGTGTCATATTTGCTTTTCTCTCACAATGATACATTTAAGTCAAAACTAACGTCACAAACGTATTTCTCGTGAAATTCTAGGCCAGAATAGTATGTTACACGACCACCTTCCCATTTAAGAAAATCGATCTCCTTCAATATGGCGGACTTCAAGATTGCAGCCACGATTAACAAACTCTCTAATAGAAAGCGCTTTCCGCCCAGCATGAATTACTGTGTATTTGATTTCCATTTATTTCAGCAATTATAAAAATATAAGGGTATTTTCACACTTCTCTATCATTCTCCAGAAAGAAGAATCTGACTTTTATATCATCGATATCTCCCAAAGAAAGTGCGCTCGAGTTGCCAAAATTTGCATGTGCAGATATTTGGACATTGTAAATATAACAAAAGAAAGAAATTGATAAGTTTTTTTCTGCCCTATCAGTATATTTGCTCTCGAGCTGAGGTAACTATTAAATCTCTAATTTCACTCGCTTAAAATCTAATAGTGCAAGAGGATGTTTTAGGCTAAAAGATATCATTCAAATATTTGTTTGCTGTCCTTTTAGTTTTACAAAACCTAAATCTTACAACTATAAAATCGCTCACTAATTATACAAATTACCTTCGTAACACAAATCCTAGAAAAGACCTAATCCACCTTCAAACAAAGGCTAGAAAAGACTGGAAACTCACTTCAGTTGCGAAGAAGAAATGTCCAAGATGGAGACACAGATGCGATATAATATGTGCTCACAGTAATAAAGAATGTTCACTAAATATGCGGTAAGCCAAACAGCATCAAGTTCGTAAACCATCAGAGATGCCGGAGCGAAAAGTAGATAGTCATTAAGTAGTTATCCTAATTAAGCTGTTGCCATGAATATCCGAAGGAGGACTTCATTCATACTAGAAGTAAAATTGCTCGAGGAAGTTAATTTCACTAACACAGAAATAACTTATTTTTGGCAGAGTACATGAAGTCCACGAGTCTAACAAAGAACAGAGTTCGGTCAACCATGAATCGCCCTTGTCGAAAACGGGATATCAGGATAAGACAGAGAGTATGGATTTGTGTATTTCTTATTTGTGGGGAATATCCGATCTGGGTTATTAGGTTGTTGAAGTTGTGCAATTGAGATGTTCTGGAGCGGTGGTCACGACCTTATTTGACTTCGATAATCAGTCACGTATATTCTGATGTAATTGGAGTAGTTCAAAGGTGATTTAACGTTGTTTATCGGCTTGATTATAATTGTTTGAGATAATAGATCTTGAACTCCAAACTTTGGCGTAAATGGTAATATCCCCAGGTAGTTTGGCTCTCCGAGCATGTTGATAAATCGATATGCATGTTAAATTGCTATCGCTTGATTTCTTTCCAATTGTTAATAATGTCTGATTCTCAGGTCTTTTGACTTGCAGGTGGAGAGACTTAAGCTAGTATCGTAAAATACATGCTTTCGTGTTAAAGTAGCCCCTATTTGATTGAATTGCATCCTGTTTTATACTTGTAATATTCGAAGCTTCTGGAAATGGAAATGTTCTTTAATACCTACCCATATGGTAATATCTGATGCTTGATGCCTCGTATCAAGTTGCCTAAACTACCTCATCACTATTTATTGTTCAAATTCTTAATACTAATACAAAGAATGAGATAATACTAATAATAAGAATAAAATTTTGGTTACAATGCAATTCATGGAATTCTTCGATGTCCAGTCTCTTCCACTCTCTAGTCATCTCGTCCAGTTTCTGGGCTTCATAGAAAATTATGCTGCCCGATACTAAACGACATTACATTTTTGCCGTGATTGTTTTGTGTAAGCCAACTAAAGTAATAATCATATTTGTATGCGTATAATACAAATCAGCTGAATTATAATACAATTTAATTTATAATAACATATTTTGACAATTCTAGTATCGTACCTATAAAACATTGTTAGGTCCGTTTATAACACAAAACATTCAAATTAAACTGAGTTCAGAATTACATAATATCCATTATTTTTGTTTTGAACTGAATTCAAATTTATTTGCAGATCGCAAGAATAATAACTACATTAATTAGCATATTAATGCAGTTTCAAAGTGGAGGAAATCAACAGAAGTCAACTACTGAACCGTCATTTGAAACGAGTTCGGCGTTTTAATTCTCGTCCTGTTCACACGACTCAAATGTACGTAATGAATAGTTTAAACAAAGTGGATGTATGAAGCAAAACCTCTAGACAGAAAGAATATATATCTTCTACATAGCGTTGCACTCTATATTTGTGGATCATTCATAAACGTGTGTTATCTTCAAGTAGCCACTAATCGACGTAATAGAACAAAGTTCGATTGGATTAAGTCAAGTAAATTGAAAAACCTTTTAAAGAAATAGTTGTACTTATATTATATCTTGCAATTTTTTTATAGCCAGGGAAAATTTGTAATTTGATGGAATATGTTATATAAATGCATTGGTTGTTTTCATCTGTTTGTTCAACATATATATATAAACATAAATGATGATTTTAATTTGCCAGGAGGGAGGCACTACTTTTGACGTTATCAAATAGAGTAATTATGGCACTAAATAGTAAAGTCTTCAGTATATTCGAATCTATCATAAGAAATGTTAAACTAAGTTTAATACATTCGTTTAATACATTCTTTTTAAAATAATTCCAATTCGATAAAAATATTTATTGTTATTCGTACTTGCTTGCCTTAATGTATAGAAACGTTTCTAAAACTTTCAAAATAAAAGCTTTTTAGCATAGGACACTTCCAGTTGATCTGGAAAGAATATATTTAAAGACGTGTCCTACCATCACGTTAAAATTATTATTTCCTTGTTGTCAACCACTTTCAGCACAAACACGTTTTTCAGGACATTTAATACATAGTAAAATTTCTTTTAGTTGAGTTAGGAATAAGTTGCAGCTCATGGTACAGCACATAAAATATATATAAATTATCTAATTACATTCCTCGTCCGATAAAACTTTTCCGATGGAATGCCCTCAATACATAAAATCCATTTTAAGGCAAGTGTCATTTTCAAGTGTCATTCGTTAAGAAAAATTACCAACCAAATGGTAATGGTCGTGATAACTTTAGTTGTTACTTTCCTATTGCTTTGCTATTGCATACTCTTAAACACATTATACATTAACAACTTTTTGAAAGTTACTTATCCTGGAGACAATAAAGGGTACGGACAGGATCTTAGTTCGAATACATTTGTCAGATCTCTCAAGCAACACTGTGTAATCATGAATCATTTTGCTCTTTAGTTTCATTGTAACTACACTTAGCTGAAAGTCGATAACTGTAAGAAGGAAATTTAACGTCGTGCAGTATAAAAACTATAATATATACGTCTATAATATTAGGGTCCTTAAAATTCATCCTTATTTCTCGTACTACGTGGTATAGGTCATGAAGGATGTGGCTTCTTACTTTCCGAGTACAGCGACCTATTTTGCTTAAAAAGAGATTCATGATAGGTTGACATAAAAACGGGAATGAATACTGCCACAGTCTTGTGTTCTTGAATACGTCGCATCATTACGAACAGCACGGTATAGGTCGTCTAGAATTTCTATAAAAGAAATAAAGTGTGTTTTCCCATTTTATTTAAATGAGTAACTAAAGTAAGTGATCATGGAGAACTAAGGGGTACATCCACACTCTTAGTATCATTCTTCATCGACAAGGTTCCTAAAACTCGAATTGCATATCAGTGTAGTGCATCTATCAGTACATTATGTAGAGACAGAGGAGAAGAAATGGCAAACAATCCTTTTATCAAATTTTCAACAGCAACATCACACGAGTAATAAGAATTATACTAGCTGAAACTCTCCACGTTCTTTATTTAAAATATATCATGAAACTAACTGCGATTATTGGAGGGATAGGGATTGCACATAACCTTTTGTGCAATATCAAATAATATTCACATCAGCTTTGGTATGGATAGATCTAATTATATAAGAGACATTTGAGAAAAATAATCTTTAAACTGTTTGGCAACACTAACTGTTGAGGTGATTGGGAGCTGTTGATTATTTACTGTTTCCATAACATATTCGTGAATCGCGTTGCACAATTGAAATGTTAGTATTGTTGAATAAACGATTAAGTTGTATATCGTTTCAACGTCATTCGACAAGTTTTACATGCTAAAGTAGTAGAATATAACTGAATTTTAGCTTCTTTGTCTTGGTAGTGAACTACTTTCATAACATTTTATTAAATACCAAATTTTTGTTCCGCTGAATTTTGTAGACATTGCAAAATATGAATGTGTCCTAGTCTATTGTGTCGAATAATTTTAAGTCGAGTTTGATATGAATACGTCAAATTGTGTGAAAGTATTTTGAACTATTTATTTTTTAATTGATTAGCAAGACTGACATCTCACTCGTCTTACGTTTCAGCACGTAAATACTATATAGATGACCAAATTACTGGAAACGTGACCATCAGTATTCATGTTCACCGAATTTTATTTTTTGTACAAAATTGCACCAGTATATGTTTGAAATAGATCCTAATTACCGTTATTGAATTATTTGCTCATTTGTTGCTGCCACGTTTCCTTTACAAAATCAGTAATGTTTTATTCATACTACTAGCTTCTTTGCAGAGCACTCCACGATGTATTTGGTTAATGGATCGTCCGTGAGGCTATAACCAGTGAGAATAGTTGTTTTTCAGGAACGTTTAATGTGTGTCTAGATTCCGTCTAGTATATAAGCAGTCACAGGTCCTAAGATATACATTGCAAAAGAAACCATGATTGGCATCGGATGATTTACACATTCCTTCTTAAATATATCCACAGGTGAATGCCGAACAGATCATCAACATTTATCAGAGATAGTGAAACATATTTTTCCCATTCTTTGGAAGTTCAGTGTTCTAGTCCTTGTGACCCCTAGAGACGCTTATTTACATTGTTGAGTTATTCGAGACCACGAGGCTTTACAATCTGTGGAGTATCCTCCTTTTCTCCTTTCAGATTTGACTTTTTGCTCCCTAAGCAACAAGTTTACGTAACACTTCCAGGATGAATTTCTGCATCATAACCAGCTATATTTATTCCTAAGTCTTTAAAAGTAGTTTTTGTGTTCGTCGGAGCTAAAGTGTTGAGGTTTCTATCAACAGTACGTGTATTAGCACACTCTGTCTAACATTGTTTTGCTGTTTTGTTTGTTTCTCTTTCAGCGCCACACAAATACTATCTAAATAGTTCTAGATACAAACGCTCTGCAAGAAATTAAACGTTGGGGATATCTTCCTTCCTCCTAAGATATTCAACAACTTCAACTTTGCGTGGAAAGTCTCTTTGACCTGTTCAATTATGTTTAAATAACAAAAGTTAAACATATCAACACAAAACTTTAAAACCACCTTAAAATGATTAAATGCTACTGTTTAAAGTTATGAATATACAATTGTAAAGTACAGCGTGTCGCACTGCTTACTTGTTATCGCAAAAGACACAATAGCTGTAATTTAAAGATCATCTACAAAACTCTCTCCATTGCTGCCAGCTACGGTTCAAGGGTGATACAAGTACTGTATTTGTAATGTACTCAATTGCAGGACAAAATATTAGTAGTTTGATAGTAATATTAGATACTAAAGCCATCGTAACTAGATACGAAAATAAGTATTGACATTTTATGCAGAGAGTACGCTAATTTGAACCTATCAGTACTTTTCTTGCGAATATGTCCAATAAATGGAAGTAATTATAAATATTGATTTTTGAAATTGGTTGGCAGCACTTACAACTGTGACGCCTGCGACGCCCGACGTACCTCTTTGATCTACCCCAGTACCTAAATGTTAAGTTTTGTGCTGATACGTAATACAGTATGGAAACGATTTGTGATGTTAAATTTTATTAGTTGGCCACATTGATAACCGGTGTCCTGAGTACTTCTGTGATCTGGATGCATGTATGCAAAATTTTGTTTAAACTAAAGGGCGAACTTTATA
>JAGDQP010021135.1:0-23063 GCA_022664845.1 Lepisma saccharinum | reverse complement strand
AAGATGCTCGCCAAACTCTTATGTTTACGCATTCGGAATATATTCGACTGAAATTTTCCATTTTGATATTATCGCATTCCTATATACTTTATATCCGCAGTACTAAATATCACCGTATTTATAGTTTTTTTTAAAAAAAAACTATTCTACATTTAAAAATATAGTTACATAAAGAAAATATTCTGTATTTGACTTCGTATTGTGTTCTGCACGAAGATTACCTCATTCTTTTTAGAATGTTGTTTATACAGTAAGTGATGTACTTATTTTATATAGTTTATCTAGCTTTTCGTTTATTCTGCATTAATAAATATAATTTTTATTTCTATTTGTATTTAGAAATTACAGTCGAACATTAACAAATCATTGTGTGTGGTTTCGGGTTCAAGTCTTTTGGAGGTCCATCGAACACCCACTTTGCCAAAGATGTAGTTCCCGCGTTAATAAAAATTTAAATAAATGAATCAATTCGAGATGTAAATGTCATTAGTGATAACTATTTTCATTATAACTTTTTGCTGCTGGTCTGTTGAAAATTAACAATTATTATTTCTTTTATTCATTTCAGTCATTTTTTTTGTTCTACCCTAGCCCCTCCCTCCTGAAGACCACATTGAAGTATTAGCTTGAACTTAAGTATTTGTCGTTAACATCAACATAATTGGTGTTTGTTTTCAGTTAATGGAGTCTAAGGCTAAAATTACTTTGATTATGAGACTTCGTATGTTGCCTATACCTTTTCTAATTTATAGCAATAGATGGTTTATACTTTATAGAGTGATCCACTTGCTGAAATGAAACTTTGAGGAACAAGAAAAAGCCCCTATCGCTTCCCTTGTTATGTTTGACCGGTGCATTGGAATTTAGTTTAAATTTTCCAGTATGCAGTGATACACGAATGTAAGAGTTGTGTACATTAAACAGTGTCATCCGTAGGAGTTCGATATTGGTGCAGATGACCAGTGTGTTGGTTGGTTCCATTGGTCATCGGCAATTCCTTTATTTGGTAAGTGAGCAGTTTTTTTCCCCCTTTATAAGAAAGTTTTAAATGGTTTACCTGTGGAGCCTCTCTGTTGTCCGGCTGTTGTTGGCCAAATCCTCCAGTGTGGCTCCAATCTCCAGAGTTTCTTTGATTCGTGGGCCCGATTCTTGCCCCAGATCCCGACCAGAACCATCCATTGACGTTCTGTGGCTGCAAGTCGGGACGATCACACCCATTAAAGTTGCACTTTCTGCCCGATGTCCAGATATATCTTACATTGCCTGTTTAAATAACAAAAAGATATTATTATTTTAAAAAATAATATTGTAACAACATAAATAATATTACTAACATTAAATTGTTTATATAGCTTCCGTGATTTTAGAAAGTATTTAGTGTGCCACGGAATTCCAGTACTACATGTTACTGAAGAAGCATAGAAGAATGTTCTGTTTCAAGTTATTTATTATGAAATTGAGCGATACTGATTTCTACTAACCAAATATCAGTTCTAATTGATTCAGACCAGCAACAGCTTGATCAAATTAGCAGTAACATTGTAACTACATTGCCATTTTAAATTGGAAATTTCGCGATTATCTAATATTTAGCTTTGTTTGCATCTATTTAGTATTTTTTTTTAAATCCCATTAAGAAGAAGACCTGAGCCTCAGAGCATTTAGCATTCTGATTGTTTTCAGAGACATTGAAGGACATTCTTAAAGACAAGAAGTTGTTCTTATCTTAATACAGCTGAGTCTAATCTTTATGCGCAATAATAAAATCATCATAAAACCTGCCTTCGCTCGCCCGGCATTGCATGTATGAGAAAGTACATTTTCTTAAAAAAACAAAGTAAAGTGGGAAGTACCTTGCGGTAAAATGTAAAAAATGAAAAAAGTATAAAAGATCAAATATTAATAATAAATATTGTATTGAATTAGGATGGGCCGAAATTTGAATTTACTCTTTGGCCAATAAGTATGAAGATATTTACCACAGATTAGTAACTATGTTTTTATTGACTAATGAGTAAATTCAACTTTCGGCCTGTTCCAGTTCAATTAGCAGATAGATTGTAAAATATCTCAACACAAAGGAGGCACGTCTCAGGCTGAATTTGCACCCAGAACCATGTTTTTTGAGAACCAAAGTTTCAGATAACACGGCCACCAAATTTGATTAGAAGGGACTGTTGCTGTAGTGGTTAACAAAATAGCTTGATCAGAACGTTGCAAGTAGTTTAAATTTTAATGCAAAATTATTTTAAAGTTTATTATTTATCGTTTTCAGGAATCAAATACTGTACCAGTTTTTCACCTGATGAAAGCCAGTGAAACATTATGTACATTCTTAACGTGCTTCGTTTGCAATTTTCAAAGATCTTGACCAAAGTCGGAGCAGAACGGGAATATTATCGACGCACAGCCTACATAAGATTTCAGCAACTTTACTTTCAACATTTCATACATGTATTCGTAGGCATGGTAATAGCAATATCGTAATTTATTTTGTAAGAAAGCACACAATATAGTAAATTATAATTCCTTTTCCTACTAGTGAATGATTTGAATTCACCAGTCATTGATTTTACCTAGTGAAATGGATAAATGTTTTGTTATTTCCGCTCACCTACTTAGCGAAATGCAAAACTGTTATTGATAGATTAATTCGATCCTAATAACCGTTGATGTTTCAAGTGCATTAGGAAATTTTGATTTTTTTTCTGTGTGTCAGACTCATAACATTAGCCGATTTATAAAAGCACTTTCTGCGTCTTATTTCAAAGCTCTAAAGAACATAATGAGTAAGGCTTGTTTTCTAAGGCTGTGTTAAAATTACGGCATCATTTAAATGATAGAGTTTTCATAGAATTCTTTATAAAGTTCAACGTTTACAATACCTCGTGCTATTCTTTGTTTGACAAATTCATTTTCTTGTGGGGTTTCTAAACTGACAGCGTCCATACAATGTCTACGACAGATGTTTCGTGCGTCCAACCAGTCTACTTCAAGACTTCTTGTAGGGCCATGTTCCCAACTGAAGAAATAGTTGTGGAAAACTCCTCGGGCATCTCGGAATGTGGCGTGTCTGACTCCTAAAAGGAAAAAGAAGAAAGTATTTATATATTAATAAGTATCAGGATTAAGATTGCAGTGAAGTTGTGTGTATGGATTTCTTGTCTTTTACTGTTTGAAACATTTCTGTAGTCAGAAACAGTTATATCAACATTTAACACAACCAGCAAATCTCATTGTAAACATCGTAAACAATGTATTGAAAATTTTAAATGATAATATATAGAAACTATTTTGGGGCCATTTTAACGACCCGTCACGATGCGATTAGCTGTTAAGTTTTTTAAAATTCACAAACATCTAGAACGGTGGAGACGCTGGCCTGACGCCTCAGGCCATACGACTATCACGGTTGGCTTTCTTTTAAAAATAACTTTGATTCTTTTGACGTATTGACTTTTCTTGATTTGAATACGGACTAAATCGAGTATAACACTGACTTATGTTTTACATTTTTTTTTATTTTAAAGATAAAAAAACTGGGAAATTATTGAGAACCTTCTGAAAATTCGGGAAAAGTAATTGATTGGTTTAACCAATCTTAATTAAGAATTAATTGGTGAAACTCACCCAATGTTAAGTATTAAGCTCTGTCAAATGCAATTGTTATTTATTTAAAGTAAAAGGAATAAAACGATTACGTTTTTTCGAACATTTTGACAAAATTTTGCCAATTGATATTTGAATAAAGTTTAGTCTGAGGAAGACTGACGTATTTTCAGTCATTCTGAGAAATGCGAGTAAGAAAATATATGATTATTGTATTTACTAGTTTTATATTCAGTATCAAATTTAAGCTTTCACAAAATGTCATTGAAACTCGTAATAAACTAATTTCCGTTGGTCTCAGTGTCAGACAACCAACAAAACACTTTTAGGTGAAAGTATTTCCGCTTAGAAATTTCATAAACCCACTTTTCTTTTATTACTTGCAGGTCTCACAATGAAGGTTTAAATCGAGCTAGATTTAAACTGACGATCATGATGAACGTCCATTCTCTAAACTGTAATGTCTTCCAATAAGTATCCATTACTTTGTATAAGTGTCTTAAAATTAAAAGGGGCTTCCTCCAGACTTTTGTTTTAAGACACAAAGTTATAAAAATACTGCTTAGACAATTTGCTTTTTTCTAGCAAACATTTTGATTTTCTGTGTTATTCCACGAAACAATTTATTGAACTGTTTCGACACATATATTCCTTCACACATATCTTACAAAATTTGCAGTACGTTGCTACCAGAGCTTGCTGTTTTGTTTCATGTGCGTAGTAGGGTCTACCTTTTAATTATGCATTAAATTCAAACTTCCTGCTCCTCCCCCATATCCAAGGCAACGTACATTTTCCTGTACGTATTGTATCAGATGCACTATGTTCGAATCGGATTTGGGCAAGAATATAACCCTCCCATGTCAGCAGCAGGAGAAAGAGGCGAGGCCGAGCCCAGTCAGGGGACTGTGCACATGTGCTATAGCCAGAGTCCAATTTGTCGTTGGAAAAGTTTCGTCGAGACCTTTCGAACAACACCTCAACCATTTTTGTAGCCCTTAGTTCCTGAGTCGAAAGTTGTCGGCGGACTGACTGACGGACATAGATAATCTGTGTAGCTTTGACTTCGTCTCGGCGACACCTTCGCAATTACACCTCAACCACCTTCCTAGCCTTAGTAGTTCCTGAGTTAAATGTTGTCGACAAGAGGACAAGATCGGATAAATCAAACAGAAAATAAATAATAGTGAGCTTATGTGTAGTAAGGCAACGCCCTAGCCGAGCTGGTCTACCGGTTCCCGTAAGATCACCGAAGTCAAGCAGCTGTGGGTCTGGTCAGTGCTTGGACGGGTGACCGTTGCAGTACTCCAGATGGTGTTGCCTATGCGGCGTCCACCCAGCGTCGTGAGGCCAATTGGGAAGCTACCTGAATAAAGAGGTAGCGATCACAGTTGAGAGCTTCGCTCTCCTCTCCCAACACGTCTGGTCAACGTGGGAGCAGTAGACCACCTCCGGGAGAGGCCTCATCCAGTAGTGGATTGAATATGGCTGTGTATTATTATTATTATTATGTGTAGTAACCGAACACAAAAACGGCATTTACGTAGCCCCATGGTGTAGTGATTATCGCTGCGTACTTTCGATCAGCAACGAAGAGGCAAACTGTTCTGAGTCAGGTGTTCCAAGGGGTTTCTTTTTCACCATGTGAATGCTGGGATGTTACCTCAACCAAAAGGTTCTCTATTTTTATTTTAATTAACGAACGCAATATCCCTTAGAACTACAAGAAGTACCACATGGTGCTAAAATCTGATTTTTGTATTGAATGTGATCGATGAGAGATATCATATCTCAGACGTGACAAGTATAGGCTAAATTTGTCTGTTTAGCCTCTCACAAGCGAAATATATAAACAACGTAAAAAGTAACCTGGTTAGAAACAGAAAAAAAATCTTTAGTTTCTGTTAATCGACCAACACACGACACTTCGAAACAGAACATTAAGCAAAATTATGTTAATTATTACTTCGCAATTCCTGCATTTCTTCTCACATTTGACCAATAGGAATTAATGCTACAGAAAATATTACGAATCCGTGAATTAAAATCCTATATGTAATGATAAGATCGTGCGCATTATTGAATGGTGGAGGAATTGATTTAAAAGACACTTAATATTGTTTTCAAAATAATGTCTAAACTATGAATAAAGTCTTTATTTATCCTTGTTATTTGTAAAACTTAAATTTTTATGTTTAAAAACCTCCTTTCGGAACTATCATCATTCGAATCATTACATCTTCTTCTGTTTAGCCTACTTTCAATTCCAATTTTCGTAATTGTGAAATTTCGTTGTAAGTCCAAGGACATTATAATTCATGAAAATTTTCACATGTTCGTAAGTTCATATTTCGCTAGATCAGTCTCCATTGTAACACACTGTATATTCAAATTAAATAGGATTTTTAAACATAATAGATGCTATCGTAGTATTTCAATAGTTCGTTATCTTCAACTTTAACTAAGTATATCTCGAAAAGTGTAACTGTTTCTTTTATCCACTTCAAATAAACACTGTTTTACTTGCATGCAGTTAAAAAGAAGTAAGATTTTTAGCATGGAATGATTTTAAAAGGATTAAGATTTTGATGTTTCGTGCAGAGTCGTGGATAATTGATAGTGTGCCGCGAGAAGAAAATGTTGTGGAACGCTGCTATATTGAATAGCGTATATAATTAATAATACGTACTGTTGCTGCAACTTCTTGGATCTGGAAGTGCAAGGCGCCGCTGTCCCAGAACAACTGCGGCGCCGATGACTAGTAAAGCCACCTGGCGAATCATTTTGAAATTCTGGAAAGAAAGAAAAATAAATAAACACGTTAGCTAGCCTTAAGTTAAATAGTGAAGACAGTTATTTTCCTAAATCAGTGTGTCTACTTCGATGTTTTGAAAAAAAAAAAAAAAAAAAAAACTGTCGATAGAAGAGAGGCAGACACAATACTAAAATATTTTGACACTTTTTTTTTCTCGGTTTCATGTATGAATTCAACCAATCAGAAAACTTATTTGTTTGTTTCATGAGTAATTAGGTAGAGCCTAGACTATTGGATATCATTTGTCTTCTTGCAGGGACGGGACGCCAACTTTCCCAAATTTGCATGTGTTTTTTTTTCTACAAAATTTTGTGTTACATATAGGCCCACTTCGTGTCACATGTGAAAGATGAACTTGATTTTCAGCATTTTCGCTTGTTACTTACATCCCTCTGCTTCTAAATGTACTTCATGATGTTTGGTGGTAACATGTAATTGGTATCGTCACAATATACAGGATTTATTTTCTACACAATAATTATATCTCTCAGTATTGATAGGTGCAATTAAACTATTTCATAACTTTTGACACACACTTGATGGATTTCACCAATCTTCATTAAGAATTCAGTGAATCATTAGCGAATTTAATGAACGTTATTAAAGTTAATTAGCGATTCGTTAAACGTTTAACGAAGGTTGGCGAATCTCACGAACTGTACATTAGTTTAAATTAAAATATAATCAAACTCTAAGCTTCTACACGATAGCAAGGCGTTCTTGATAGCATATGTTTGTTTAATTACCGTTTAGCTTTAGGAGTTTTACGTGGGGGAATACCGTATATATATAAATTTGTACTTAATGTATTCTGCAAAAATTTTAAATTATCATCAGTGTATGGAGTTATTACGCTTGTGAAGTTGTTTTAAAATGAAATCCAGTGTGAAGTTATTTAAAATGACTTACCACTTGTATTTTATGTTGTCAACTCATTCAACAAAACAATAAAACATTCAAGTGCTTGTTCAGGAAAACATGTTAGTACCCACCTGCTGTTATATGGTATGGTGTGGTGCTGTAATTAAGTCGTAAAATATTTTGTTTTTTACTGTTCGTATTATTGCTATGTATGTAAACGTTTTCGGAAGTAGTCTTGCGTATATTGTTTTCTTTCTCTTTCTAGTTATGTCATTTCTTTTCGCATCATTCAGTCATTAATTGATCACCTGCAATTGAGTTTTAACTTTCTATCAGAGAGCATAAACATGTCCTTCGATGCCATAAATTACATTCACATTCGCTTTCACCGCCTTACAAGAAAGAATTATTTATAGAACCTAGATCTATGATTAAAGCTTTTAGCTGTTAGTTTATTTGATATTTTTCGTACCTTTGTTTTCTTTTCTTTTTTGATAGTTTCTCGTGACTATATCTTTAAGGTATCTTTAAATCCTTTGTTGTATACATTAATTTTATGACTCGTCAATAGGTGGCAGGACTGA
The DNA here is from genome assembly GCA_022664845.1 of Lepisma saccharinum. Classification (NCBI taxonomy): domain Eukaryota; kingdom Metazoa; phylum Arthropoda; class Insecta; order Zygentoma; family Lepismatidae; genus Lepisma; species Lepisma saccharinum. Next base: position 15,194 of record JAGDQP010021135.1, on the reverse strand, counting down.
CGCGCTATAAGGATTCACTCGTTCCTTGATCTTTAAGAGGCTGCGTGTATGTATGTGTGAGTTTTCATGTATAAAGGATAAAATGAATTGTATGGGCGGTAACAGCACTATGGCTTACGCCCGTATGTGAGTTTTCATATTTTAAAAGATACTGCGCAAATGACAGCCAATAATGAAATTTTGGAAAGCGACCCCAATAATACTTGTGAATGTGTATAAAATGAACTGAGAATTTGGCATTGCTTATTTTAGCTAAGAAATTAGAATTCTCTTCATTGCGTAAGCATATGACGTCATAAATTACGTGAATTCTAATTTCTTAGCTAAACAATGCCAAATTCTCAGTTCATTTTCTACACATTCACAAGTATTATTGGGGTCGCTTTCCAAAATTTCATTATTGGCTGTCATTTGCGCAGTATCTTTTAAAATATGAAAACTCTCAAACACACACGTAGGTACGAAGGCATCTTAACTTTGTCTCAGCTCAGTTTGCGAGAAGCAATCGTATAAAGAGATGGTCTAGTTATCATTCTGGAAATGGAGTCATGTGAATATTTCATTCATTGTTGCGGCTTAAGCAACAAACTGAAATTGAATATTTCATTTTAGAGACTGCTGTCATTGAAATTTACGGAAGCATGCAGTCTGTTTATGGTGCTTTCAGCAGTCACTGACTAGTTTGAAACCAGTGAAGATGTGGAAAGGACTGTAAGGAAGTGGACCTAAGGCACAAGATGATAAGTTATTTCGTGACGGTTTTCAGGAACTTACTCAGTGGGCAAAGGGAGGGAAAAAAGTAAATTTAATATATATTTTTTGCACAACTTACAAAATTTGCAGGCATTGCCTTCCATTCAAACCTCATATTAAATTGTCTTTGATGTTGGTAGGTGATTCAAATTCATTTATCGTCATCTTTTCAACCAGTTTTGGACTTTTTTTTTCTTAGCTCACAAAATTTCATTCTTAATGCATTCTGAGAGTTATATTCATCATCTTTCTCTCCCGCTTTTTTTCTTTATATTGCATTCTCATCTACAGTCCACTACCGATTTACCGGTGGTGGCTTAACCGATGCTCGCCAAAAAAAGATTTACATCTATCGCAAGAATCATTTGCAGGTATGCTAGAGAGAAAGAGAGAGCAGACATGGAATTTGACAATGAGATTTGAGTTGACAACGCCTTTTCAGGTCTCCTCTCCACCCTTCCCCCTAGCCCAAACTTTTTTTTTAACAACCTGACTGCAATTACAAATCCCTTCCTCACGTAACAGAGCATTTCCTGTGTCCTGTCCCCCACCTAGTGCCCCTGTTACTTTCGACATTAGGAACGTTTTTCTGTGCATTTTTGTTCGATTTTAAAATCATAAAAGAATCAAGTAAAGAAAATACATTACAGGTAAATTGCCATGTAGCATTTTTCTATTCATTATGTTTATGTTTCTGTTTTTTTTCCCCTACCTTTGGATTAACCGTGGATATCTTCCCCTCTATTACCCGGTAAATCGGGAGTCAACTGTATTTCATTTCCTCTTCGCTATTATCTCCAGCATTGTTCTTCTAGTGTCTATACTCTCTCAAACACTTTTTCGTTAATACCTTCACTTCCACTATAAAAAAGGGCACTCACTTTAAATTTTAGAAAGTTCTCTTGCATACATCAAATAAGTTATTTTTTTAATAACGTCTTGTATACATGTTCATTTGTACATTTTTCATGCATTTTTTGATAACTTTTTCACACAAAACTGTTTTACTGGCTTAGGAAATCCGTTTAAAAAAAAAACAGTGATGATAGTACCCTGGGACGTCTCTATGATACTCTTTTGCTTTAGCCAACCGTGAAAAAAAAAAAAAAAATCATAGCTTTTCTCGATATACAGAGTGATCCAGGATCTAAGTTCAATATTTCTTTAGGTGATAGTACTCGTGATTCGAAACAAACAACCTTATGTACATATGTATTTGATTCGCAACTATTACCTAGATAAAGTGTGGCTAAATTTCAGAATGGAGAATGTTAAGGCATAAGTTAAAAATCGCCAAAAACGAACTATGCAACCGAAATGGACAAAACGGTGCAAAATATTCAAGAAATATATGATTGCTATGTATATTGCCCATCACAAAATCCATAGAGGGAAATTTTATGGGAGAAACTAGATTATTATTATTTTTATGGAAGTCCCCTTGCTCACTTTTATCTCAGTAAGATACGACAATCAGTTCTATAGGAAGTGTGTGTCCGGAGATAAGTTGAAAGTGTTCTTTTCTTTCTGCCACTATTAGTTCCTGAGATACTGCCAACAATACACTCGGGAAAATGGTTCATATTCTTGAAACAATGGAAATGCGTTGTTTTTGTTTACTATTTGTTTACTATTCATTCAAGAGTTTGGACTTGAGTCCAAATTACGTAGCAATGGGAAGACATCATGCATGGGCTTAGAAATACGCTATAGTTTTTCTGAGAGTCTCGTGGGGGTTTTCCACACTTATTGTATTGAAAATGTAGTCAGCGTCCCTTTCAGTCTAAGTTCTCCCATGAAATTTCCCTCTATTAATTTTCTGGTATGTTCAATAAGTATAACAAGTCCTTACTGACCATTTTCCAGAGTTTAGTCCATTTTGGTTCCATAGTTGATTTTGGTGATTTTTTTTTTTTTTTAACTTATGCCTTATATATAGACGAGTCAACTGAAACTGAGCCAAAGTTAAAAAGAAATCACTTACAGCACCGTGGCGTTTGTCAAACTGTTAGTTAGTTTGAGAAATGCCATAATGTTGCAAGTGACTTCTGCTAAAAACGAAGTTTGTCGAAATAATCATCTTGGCTTACTTTCAGTTGACTCGCCTATATGCGTTCTCTGTTCTGAAATTTAGACAAGTTAAATCTCAGTAACGGTTGTGAATCAAATACATGTTTACTTTTGGTTGTTGTTTAGAATCACAAGTAGTCACTTCCAGGAATATTGGTCTTTCCTCGCAACTCACCCTGTATATATAGAAAAAAGTCTGTGCAGAAATGAGTGAGTTGAAGTTTATCAGGCCTTACTGTGAACAAAATATGTACAAGAGTAGTTAGAAGTAACCAGATCAGAAATGTTCGAAATTCAACTTCAGAAAAACATGATCAATTCGCCCCTTTGCACATTACATCTTTTAGCACTAAAGTCAGATAATTCCAGGAAATGTGTAGAAAGAAAGTGGTCGCCTGAAAAGATTTACTGAAGAGACGATCTGTATAAAATTTGTACGTAAAAAAAAAAGAAAAAAGAAAATCAATATTTAAAAATGGTTACAAAATCTCTCACTTTGTCAGATTTTTGTATTTAACAAAATCATAGGACCTACATGTAAAAGTTACTTTAAAAAAAAAAGACTACTTTCAGCATGTGGGACCAAATTCAAATGCTCCTCGTCATACATTGCATTTGTTACACGGGTGAAGATGAGAATATGAGAAAGAAAGGAGAAAGAAACATTCACTTTGAAGAAGAATCTTTTCCGTGGACCAATGAAAATAACAATTAAAAAGAAGATTGATTAAGTAGTTTGTCTGGCGTATTGGAGCCAAAATGTGTTTTCTGAAAAAGATTGACAATAGACTTCAAAAAGTGGGACTTAAAAGAGAATCAACTGGACACATGTAAAGAGGAAGTGCTGACGAGAGTGGGCTAGAGAACAAAATAATTGATACACAGTGAAGAAGAGAAAAATGATCTGCTTAGGACATTGTGAACGTAGGTATTGCATACTGAGGAATTTAATTGAAACTATGCTTGAGGGGAAAGGAGGAAGAGGAAGAAGAAGACATGAAATTTAAAACAGATAAATCGTAAGCTATAAAAAAAAGAGGACAGTGCAAGATCAGAATGAGTAGTGAGAGCTTAACATGTCCTGAAGCACCTGTTGCTTTCGGTGGAAAACTGCTGAAGATGTTGATGCTATAATTTGAGATGTCACGCGAAAAAGGACTTTACCGAAAAACACAAAATGGAGAAAATTCTCTTGAGAGTTTAAATGTCCAGATTAGCTGATAGCAAATTTCTCACATAGCTAATACTCATAATTAATATAAACGCGTTACATAAATGCATGGGATTTTTCCAGTTTGCTTTAGAAACGTACAATGCATTTAGAAATAAATAAATTAAAAAAGGAAACATTTCTTGAACCGTAAGGTTTCTTTTTGTGTGAACACACGTATGAGACACGTTACACGCTGCATTTTTGAGATGGAAATATGTATTTTCTATGCAATACTCTGAATCTTATAAAAAGATATTTCCTGAAACTTTCACTGCACGTAAAAGAAAATGTGTGTTAACGTTTATTGACATCACCTCAAGGGGTTTTGAATATGAAAATCGATCAGTGCTGTACGTATAAAAAACGCACCGTTGGAGTTTATGATGCAGGTGATGTGTGTTCACATGGCATATTAGGACCCAGTGCCTTCAAACGTTGCCGTAGAAGGAAAGGTCAAGGTGGAGTGAAAGACAATTCATCTACACCTGAGAGAAAGTTGGCGTGATTGAGACGTTGAAAGAGGACCAAACTACCTAAAGTCATGTTACACGCTTTCTTCACTTAACAAAATGCGACGCCGCTCACACCTCTCTCACTGCACGCTATTGTTCACGATCGTCATTCAAAAGTGAGTTCGTTCACTCTTTCGAGAGAGGAACCATGAGAAAGTTTCCCGGTCTTTGTTAAATAATAAGTACTTCCCAATTTCAAACGGATTTCACTCTTTGACTTTGCACAAGTAAAAGAGTTTTGAGTTAGTATTGTTCAAAAAGTATATTTCGAATAAAAAAGAAAGAGGAAGAAAAAAAAAGTTTTACGTCAATCAAGAATGGAATGAAGGAAATGTAACTTTCCTCGTTTGGAGTGTTTTGACTTTTCTCCGAAACTTTTTCGGTCCTTTCTCTAACAAGAAATCGTGATATGCTACACTTGATAATTATAATAGCATGAACGTTTTCTCATGAACCCGTAGTCAACTTTAACCGGCGAAACATTTTAGTAACATATTTCTAGAATATTATACGCACGGGATATTCACAGTATATATATCTCGGGAATATACCTGTGTTGGGCAGGTCTTATAACAAAGGTATTAGCTATATCCCACTTGGAGTTAAACAACGTGTGTTGCCTTTGGACATATGTCATACTTCTCACGAATGATGTAGGTAGAAACGGAACATTTTCCTTGTTTTTTTCTCACTATACCAATCCTTAATTACAATTCCCATTAAGGTCAGGGCCACTTTGTAACATACACTCTCATCGTACAAAACGGTGGTTGGAAATTTCAGATGTAAGCAAACCCACATCAAAGATTGTTATTCGCTGCAGCACTAATCGTCAGAAATAAATAGCACAACACTTTATATAAAATCGGCCTTGGGGCATCCAATTAAGCAAATCTGCGAAATTCAAAATTATTCACCCGCATATTGACCATAACTAAGAACATTTTGCTGTTCATAGTCGAAACAATAGGTGGATTCTAAATATCCCTTTCACCCACGCAAAACGAATAAACATAGAGCCCTACAAATGACAATTGAAATAATTTAATGCTCTTAAGGGATGTTATTTACCCCTGAAAAGTGTGTATAACATTGGTTGGTACAAGAGAGATATCCACTTACGAATAAATGTCTGCAACAGTTTGTAGGAAACAAATAGGTACTAAAGCAGATAAAGAAGGTTTAAGGTAATACCTAAACAATAAATAGCGGCAAACGGTGAAGCAATAATCACAATGTGGGAAGGCTCGACTTGGATCATCGAGCTGGCATTGAGAATGCATCGACAATCCAATATCTGGAAGTTGCTTCAAGGGCCAGGGTTAGTTGGATGCAAATTAACTTAATTTCTTGACATTTATAAAGAGCAAACAAATATTTACACTCTTGGAGAATTGAAAGTCCTGATGTTCATCAGTGAGCAATCTTTCGGGCAATGTTGCGGCCAAGGTCTCTATTCTAGGTACAGTCCCGACATTCACCGATGATATTGAGAATATCAAGCAAACTTTAGACAGGACATCCGGCATGAAGTTCGAGCTGGCAATAATCGAAATTCTGGAACATTCCGGAATCGAAATAATTACATTCCAAAATTCGGTTACGTCGGAATTCTGGAACATTTAAGAGTTCCGGAATTGCGTTCAGAACATCTAACATTTCCGAACATCCCTAGCTAGAACATGTATAAGCCGACCAGAGTAGGAATAGACGCGAGGGTGAGGTCGCTAGTGGTTGTTTATACGCTGCAGCAGATGTCTTGCCAAGGACATAAACAGTGTTACCAAAGGTATAGTCAGGAAAGTATACCATAAAACATACTCTTTTAAAACTATGAAACTTACTATTGTCTCATTATTGAGTCTGACTGCTTCCTTCTAGCAATTGTGGGAGGGGCTGAAATATCATTTAGGGACTTAACAGCATGTTTTACACGAAAGGGAATCACTGGGGCGGAAAGTAAAGGTACTTCTCCAAGGTTAAAGGTTGTTGCATCTGGAAGTCACAGTGCAGACTTGTCGACTTGTAACATTTGTGATTTATTGTTCTTTGTTCTAAGGAATACCCATTCCAAATTTCAAGTTTCTAACCTTTAACAATTTTCGATTTCTCATATTCCACTCTTTAAGAGGTTTTCGCCCCCTCACCGGGGATGTCGAATCAAAAATTAAGATAGCTATTGGTAATGAATTGAAACAAAGTATTTTCACGTCAAATATCAAATTTCTAACTCCAGTGGTTTCCGAGATGCACTTCATCCACGTTTAACCCTTCGGGGGAGGGGGCAACTTTTTAATGCTATAGTTAATCTCTCTAGGTTTTAAGGAACATTTTTTTGAATTTCATTTAAGGCCTTTAGGCATCCAAGACTCAGGCCGTAGGAGAAGAAAGGATTCGGGAAAGTGTCGTCGTCCGCTGGAGTCGAACCCGTGACCTTCCGAATGCTACGCCAACGCTCTACCACTGAGCTACGGTGGCTCGGTACTCAGGAATATATGTACCATTACTTTATTCTAATCCGTCAAGGGGCGTGGAATTGTATAGTGTTCAAACAATCTCCCAGTTGTATCTTCAGCCCGTTTATTTACTTTGTTGTACAATTATGCATCTAACCTTCCAAAATTATATTTTATCAACAAAAGTGTGGCTAAGAACATAACAACTAAGAACGAGAACATAGAGAAAGTACACAAGTTTAAACACTTCATCTACCGATGCTGTAAGAATAATGAAATCACAACAACTTGGGTGGGTATGCAATGTAGCTCGGATGAAGGGAGGTAAGAAGATTATATTCCATCTTGGTTGGAAAACCGGAGGGAGAGAGACCTGTGGAAAGACCGATATAACGTTGGGAGGACAATATAAGAAGGGATCTTCGTGAAGTATTTGTAATGACAATGAGGGAAGGTAGTCGACAAGTCTCTTGCGAAGGTATCATCCCGGCATTCGCCTGGTGTGGCTGAGGACAAACCTAGACAAAAATGTCACGATGGCCGACCTCTAAAGTCGCAATCGCGTACCTCGGCATTGCCGCCCCGAAGTCCAGGACGCTACCGCCTGGACCAAGAAGCAGGGGTGTAACTACTATGTCGCAAAAGCCCGCAATGCGGGGAGCCCTTCACAATAGCCTCTCAGTGGACCGAATCGAACTTCGGCCATGGGTATTCAGTATTCTCTTGCGGGGTGGGGACCTAATATGTAGTTACACCTCTGCCATGAAGCCTAGGTAAAAAAACTCTTGCTAGCGTATCTCAAGGTAGAAACTAGAAAACTATCTAAAAGAGATACAAGAGGTGGGTTGCGAGAGTGGCAAGCATATAAGTTTTTATTAACACAGCTTTTATTTAACTTGCCCAAGTCACCTGTAATCTTCTTCCCATATGTAGATTACAAGGACAATAAATATAGCTTCTCAATAATCAATATATTGTAAACGTAATGTAATTTTTAATATCTTGGTTCTAAAATTAATACAAAACAACCAGCAACAAAATTGCTTGGATGGCAACACTTCAAGCGAGAGGCGAAGAGTAGTAACACATCTGTGCGTCTTTATTGTTTTGGCATGGTTCATCGGTTGTTCCAAAACTTGCCACGTCTATTCATATTCTGGTCGCCTTATACCTCCCTCCGAAGATCTGAACCAAAATAAACAAGCTTCGTCACTAGATCACGGGGACTGGGCGAATCTGGTTTTGAACGTTAACCTCGTGTTGTCTAGATTGCAAGTCGAACAGGTTACTTACTACCAAAAGCTATCCATTGCTGTTCAATACAGATCATTATACCCTTGTGTACCTAGAGATTACTAGATAAGTGCTACTAGTGACTTCGGAGGTCATGTTCAGTCTACTGATTTGATACTAGTTAAATAATTTATTTAATTCACGATCAAGAGTAGTAGTATTCAACAGCATGCTACCATTTTGGAACTAATGATTTAAATGTTTCTGAATGTATTGAGATCAGATTTGCTTTACTGTCCTCTTTAGATAGAAAGACTGCTTTCTTCGTGCCACACTTACTATGTGAGTTTACTATATTTGCTCTGCAATGGACCACAAATGTCGGTATATTAATTGGTAGGCGAGTAAAGTAGAAATTAACTAACTAGAAACCTACTTGCTGTTTACTTCATATAGGGGGAAACTACTTTACCATGCAGTAACAACATTGTATTATGTTTGTTTTTTGTGAATAAATTCTTTAACGTAGAAAAAAAGTTTCCGCAGATGCAATTTCTTTATTACAAGAAGAAAAAGTACTGATTTTAGTCCAAAACGAAACCGACAAAAGAGTACGACCTGAAATTGTTATCATTAAGAAGTCTGGAAAAAGACGCAAATAGCGTCAGGCACTTCCTGGCTTAGTTTTTGGCGTAAGTGTTGAGGTTTATGTGGGACGGACATTCCACGGTGGAGAAGACGACGTGTTGTGAAACTTCTTCTTTGTGATGCGCGTCTTGTGTGAATCGGGGACAGGGAATGTGGGACAAAGCAAGTGGGCTACTGGACCAGGTGAGCCTCTCTCGGAGAAAGCAAACGAACGAATGGCCTGTCGTCTTCCTTTTCTATCTTCGGATGCCTCTTCGCTTCGCCGCCCGGAGACTCAATCCAAAGCTTCGACACTTTCAACGCGAGAAGATATTGGCTGTAATTTGCGTGGACAGTTGTTAACCTCTGACATAACACAAGCGAAGTACATTTTGACTGACAGAGTCTTTTTATTCATATTTTAAACATGGAACACTTTGAATCATTAATCCATCAAAAAGACTAACACGGCTACTGGTTTCATTTGATGATAAATCAAAAGCCCAGATGTCTGACAGAAGCAATTCTGCGACCTTCCCTCTCCTCCAACCAAAGAAGAGAAGTTTATTTTATCGAAGCTTTGCTAATTCCTTAAACTCAGCACTTTCCATTTCATTGTTTTTTAGTTTTTGTTTTGTTTCTTATTGTATGCGTGCTATTTTCGGACTACGGCTTTTATATAAGCCAGAGTTCATAGTGTTTATGCGGGAGGTGGGGAAGTTATTAAGCAAAACTTGTTTTGTTTTTTGTATTCTTGTGGTATTCCTAAAAATTAGGACTACCTTTGTTGGGTCATGCAACAGACCCTCTTACAACAATTTTTAATAACATTAGCCTAATAGGCTACTAGGGAAGTAGTTTGATTAAGGGGTTGCAGCAGCACATTTTCAATAGTTTCAAAACTCAGATCTTGAAGTTTGGACACTATAGAACTGCTCTCGAAATCCATTTCTTGACCATTTTTCTCTTAACTAGGGAGAACTAATCCTTAATCCCCGCCCCCGCACTAATCGTGATAATTTATACAGGGTGTTGCAAAATAACACCAACAAAAACACCTCACGAGATTCCTGACATAAAAATAAGAAAAAGGGTTATAGACCATCAGGGTGGACAGATGCGTGGAAAATGAACTTTAGAGCTTTATATTTTCAATACCATCAACGGTAGAACTTAGGCGGTATGGTACCCTCAGACTTCAAACCTGCTCTATCCAAAAATGCATATTCTAATATTGTGCAGTGGTGGCGCAAGGGATTCCCCAAAGGAAATAGGGGATTCTCTGAAGTAAAGGTGGGTCGAAGTAAGCATTAATGGGACTACCTTCCATCAAGTAACCATAATTCGTTTGTGGCAATTCGATATCTTAAACAATTTCCTTTGCGAAACGATCTTTTTAGAAAAAGATGCGTGTGGCTGCATAAGAAACCGGTGTTAATTACATACATTTCACGAACGTTTGCTGTAATTTTTATCTGTAAATGCGACCGTTATTGCCTGCTTAGATGCCAGTGTTTACGTTTATCATCTGTACTTATATGGAAAGTCGCCACATTCGTGCTTATTTTGACCCAAATTTACTCCAGAATATCTGGAAATATCCTACTTCCTTTGGGGAATCCCTTACGCATCACCATTGCACAATTTTCGAATATGCATTTTTTAATAGAGCAAGTTTTAAGCCTTCGAGAGTACCATGCCGCCTCAGTTCTACTGATAATGATATTGGAAATATCAAGCTCTAGAATTCATTTTTCCACACTTTTGGTAGCCTATAGCGCCGGAACGAAGCATTTGTGCACCCTGGATGGTCTATTTTTTCTTATTTTCATGTCAGGAATCTCGTGAAGTAGATTTGTTGGTGTTATTTTGCAACACCCTGTATTTAAGAACCTCCAGGTAATTGTGACTGAAACCCTTCACAACTAGGAGAATGACACGGAGAGCGAGAGTAGCCTTCAAGGCTTTCTTTGTGTATTACCGACTTTTGCCAGGTAAAACTAAGTAAAATCTTGGGCAGCTTCATTTAATATGGCCGGCAGTAGGACTCGAAGCTGTGTGCCTTCTCAGTGGCGATTCGAAGTTTTCGACCGTAACCATTTAACCACCGGAACTGGAGAGAGAGCCATCGAGCTGTTACATCTAGTCTTCGGACTACACCACAAGAAGACTTGCAGAGTTCATTCTAGTTTGTTATTAGATCGTGCCACTCGCTGTCGACAGAAGAGATGTACTTGGAATAAAATACAGATAATTCTCAAATATTTTGGTCCAGTTTTATTCTATCACCTCAGTCTCATTATATACCGTATTTGCCGGCGTATATATACCTTTCTCTCAAAAAGAGGGTGCGTCTTATACGCCGATGGTTCGTATACTCCGGCAAATACAAACAGCTATAGGCAATATTGTGTAGACACCTTAACAATAATGTTGAATTTGAAGTGTCGTATTTCATCGCTTTTGTTTCCGTTACATTTATTTTGTAATTTTCAATGGAGGGTCTAAGAAATTGCTTACGTAAGATTGTCTTTCAAAAGTGCCGAAACTAATGGAAATTTAATGTACATGATATTTTCCCCCGAAAATCGTTCTCAAAAAGAATCGTCAGCGATACTGTTTAACATAGTTTTCTGTTAAAAATTGCCGGTAAAAGAAGAAAAATAAAAATAAGTACCGGTATATCATTCCGGCGTAAACCTTCTCATTTTGAGCACTGTGGGTTAGGGAAGTTGTGAGACCCACCTTCACTTTGTAATCGAACAGAGCGTTTTCTTAATCCCCCCAAAAAAGAAGGAAAAAAATAACAAGCAGGAGGTGCAATAATATGTTCTCTTGTAATTCTTTTTTACATTGATTCACTTCTGGAATACTACACATTATTGTATTTGTTATACTGCCGGTTTCATACACGGTATATAGGTTCATTGCTAGTCTTCGAGATGCCATCAATCTGTGATTTACATGTTTCTCATTGTCTTTTTCAGAAGCCTATTTTCATCCAATTGAAGAGTGTGTGTGCTTACAGACACATTTTAATAAATTAGGAGTAAAAATCACCACATGTACTACGGGTTTATGTGTGCTTTTTTACATTTTCTTTTAGTTTAACATGGTTAAAAAGAGGTACGACTTAGTAGTAAATTCTATGTTTGACAGACCGAAACCAAAATGGTTTGAAAAAAAAAAAAAATCAAGTTGTGTCGTTCAAGAGAATGATAGAATGCACAAATATATTATAGTAAATCTCTGTTCATTTTCATGCTATCGAAATGAGATTTATACAACTGGTACACAAAAAGTAGGGCCATTGCGCTGAATTAAAATCGGCAATTTTCCGAAGTTGGCACTTAGGCTCTTCTGGTTTTAAGACCTGCGTACGATATTTTTTGACGGTCCTACAAATGTATCAATAGTGTGAATATTTTATTATCTGTGGATCCCGTCCTTAGAACCCCACAGCTCGTTTTGAACGTTAATCAGAAATCAAACAGACATTGAACACTGAACCTTTTTTCTTTGGTTTGTTGTCTGTATTTAATATTTTCAAAAATATTTCAAACAATCGTAGTTGAATTGAATTCTCTGTATGTCCTTTAAGCATATTTGGCTCAGCCCCGGATAGTTTGGTAAGGAAATGTGGGAAGGAAGACAGGGACTCGTTTGAACGCAGTATGTCACTGAAGAAAACCTCACTCAGGATGGATGCGAAACAAGGACATTCCGAATGCAAATATAACATTGTACCAACTTAGGTACAGGCGCTTGGTACATATCCTTGTTAATTTATTAATATAAAGGTTTGAAGGTGATTTTGTACGCGTAGTTCAAACTTTGGAGTTTCCTATTATCAATACTCAGCTCGACGAAGTTACAAGATGTTGCAAAAGAGACGAAGCAAGATACGTTTTTCTTTTCGTAGGAGTAGATATTTTATTTTTAGAAGATCTAGCGTTAACTTCAATTCACCTTTGTAAGAAGTGTTAAAGTACTTATTCCTGTTTATGTCAAGCGACTCTAATCTAAACCAATGAATTTTAACAATGATTTCAGAGCAATGAGTTGCATTCTGCGTCAGTTTTCTGCCTCGATTGAAAAAAACTCGGTTGGTATGAGTGATACCGCACGGGGGGGAAATGCTGTCAGATCAATATTATTAATTCAAATATATAATTTTCAATCTATCCTGATCTCATTTAACCCGGGGACATATTTAGTTCAGAAGTATCGATCATGCTCAGATTGTTAGCATTTTGACAACGTGAAAGTCGAACGATGAGTTAACAAATCGAACAGGAAGTGATTAAATAGCAAACGATAATGGGATAAAGTATCGAAATGTTCCCAACTGAACTAGAATACTGACATTAAATCACGAATATACGATAAAAATATTCAAATCGGTGTTATATTATTCTAAAATTTCCACTAAACACTGCTCCACTCAATGAAGTAACCGTTCACTGTATTTAATCATTGTTTTCGCTCATTTTAGTAACAGTTTACCCAAAATTTCCGTACAACAGCATTTACAAAACCCGCGATCTCTATATTAACGAAGGATCCCCCTATCTATACTCGTGTTTAAATGGGTGTCAGAGTAGGAATTGTATTGAATTTATGTATGAACCTTAAGTAATTTTGACTCAGGCCGGGGTAGGGTAAGGGAAAGGAATTTGGAAGGAAGTCGGCCAAGGCCTAGTTTGAAGGCACCATTCTGGCATTTGTTTGATGTGACCAAAGAAAACTTGGACAACTTCAGTGAGGTTTAGCGGCTGCTGGGCTCGTACCTGGGACTTCGCATGCCGCTTGGTAAGACGTCACTAAAGCAGCCTTTCTCAGTACATGAAATTTTGTCTGATAAAGAAAGAGAGAACATTTCGGTCAGGATTTTCGGTATGTTGTGGGTATTTTCTTGCTTATTTATCTACCACTCGATTAATTTATAACAGATCCTGGGACCTCTAACTTCTATTTTGTCCGTAACTGGCTTAACTTCTTTTTTGTCCAGTAGAGAGAAGCTGATTTCAGAGTTCGGTTCAGGAGAGTGACCAGACATATTCTTTTTAAGAGTGTTATACTCTTAGACGTTCAAATATTTTATACTCTTTTCTATCTGCAAATATCTCCAATATTTCCTTATTTTTATAACTTTTAACGTATTGTCCAATTGAATGTCTTGCTAATTTCTAAATTCTAGTAGGGATACAAGAAATGTAGTTAAATGTTAAACATCGTCTAATTCAACAAAAGAGAGAGTTAACTTACTGAACTTGCAAGTGTATTTTGACTGTAAAGCTAATGTGTCATCGCTTGACCAGAATTCACCTTTACTTAAATATACTCGTATTTAATGCTTTCAGGCGCGCCTGTATAGCATCTATGTTATACTCTTTTATTTTGTCAACAAATTTCTGGCCACCCTAGGTTCAGTGACGTCAATTCTGGCCACTCTCATACCGGCAGGTTCTTTCTGTTCCATTTGTTCTCTCCATTTGTATTGATCCATGCTATTGCCTGAACCAAAACAGGAACACGGAATAATTTTAAAGTTGAGTATAACAACCTTGATTTGTATGGCTATTTTAAATCTGGTGACTCTAAAGCATGTCGTTTGGTTAGATTTCTCCATTTGAAGAACGTTGTCATGGTGACCGTCCTAAGTTTTATATTATATAAACTTGTTTATGTTTGTTTCATCTCTGCTTTGTATTTTGAAGATGACAGCCGTGATATTACTGAGTAATTGTACTAGAAGAGAAAGTAGTTCAGTGAAGTAATTTGTACTTTATTCGTGCTGACATTTGAAGAAAGATTAAAGAAAAAAAAAATGTCTTTTTTTTATCTCCAAAGACTGGTATTTCAAATACAATTTATTTGTTGGTCTCTCCATTTTCGTCATAAACTTTTATAACATTTTAATTTTGGGAAATTGCAAAAATAATAATAATAATAATAGGCCTGTTTTTTTCTCATTAATACAACTATCACAAAATATGTTTAATTACAGTTTTTAAATTTGGAAGGAGAAAGCAGTAATGTTGTTTTCCCATTGTTTAAATAATTCTATTTTAAATATGTCGTTATTAAAGATCGGAAAACTCCTTCCTTGGCCTTTTATTATAAAGGGCAATGACCTATCCCATTAGCTTATTTCGTCTCATTACTACAACAATAATTAAGTATGAATGCATTCCCACGTTTTCTTCCTTTTACCAGTCTTGCTGTCACAGTTGACTTTCGCTCATCGTGAATAACTAAAGACCAGCTAACTGTAACCCTTCTAATTCGAAAGCACTTTTCCTCCATTCTCTTGCCTGAGGTTAAAAT